>PVKH010028645.1:0-12800 GCA_004027955.1 Chaetophractus vellerosus
TTTTTTTTTTGATTAAAAATTGAAAAAAAAATAAAAAAAAACCTGAGCCAATAATTTCCCATTTTTTTTACCAATACGTTGTGTGCTTTTAGCAGCTGGGAAACTAAAACAGCACCTCTAGTGGGAATGAACTACCTCCATTTTTGTTTTTCTGGAAAAGCTTAATTTCTCCCTCATTTTAAAAGGACAGCATTGATGAGTATATTAGTTTTGGGTAACAATTTTTCTTTCAGCACAATAAATATGTCCTCCCACTATATTCTAGCCTCTATGGTTTGTATCAAGAAAGCAGATGTTAATCTTATTAAGGATTTCAAATATGTGTTGTGTGGCCTTACTTTTGCTGTTTGAGATTCTACTTTTATACCTTGCATCTGGCAATTTGATTATAATGTGTCTCAGTGTAGATCTGTTTGGATTCATTCTGCTTTGTGTTTGTTGAGCATCTTAGCTTTATATATTTGTGTCTTTCATCAGATTTGGGAAGTTTTCAGCTATTATTTCTTCAAATATTTTTAACTGGCCCTTTATTTCTCTCTTATCCTTCTAGGATTCCTATGCCACATATAGTGATATGTTTGATGGTGACCCAGTTTCTTCAGGCTTTGTTCATTTCTTTTCCATTCTTTTTAATTTTTGGACAATTTCAATCATCCTGTCTTCAAGTTCAATGATTCTTTTTCTTCCTCTCCAATATGCTTTTAAATCCCTCTATTGAATTCTTCATTTCAGTAACTGAATTTATTTTATTTTATTTTATTGAAGTATATCATTCATACATGAACATACATAAACAATAAGTGTATAGTAAAAGTTGTGAACTTACAAAAGAAATGTGCATAACATCATACAGGGGTCCCATACATCACTCCACCACCAACACCTTGCATTGTTTTGAAACATTTTTTACAAGTTATGAAAGAATATCATCAAAATATTACTAATAGGGAGCAGATATGGTTTAAGGAGTTGGGTGCCTACCTCACACATGGGAAGTCCCAGTTCTGTTCCTGGAGTCTTCTAAAGAAGAAGAGCAAGACAGCAAGCTATCCCAATGGAATGGTGCAGCAAACTGATGTAATGAGATGACTTAATGAGATGATGCAATGAGGAGACATGAGAGACACAACAAGCAGGGAGTGGATGTGGCTCAAACAATTGGGTGCCTCCCTCTGACATGGGAGTTCCTGGGTTTGGTTCCTGGTGTCTCCTAAAAGAAGATGAACAGACACAGAGAGCAGACAGCAAGTGCAAACAATGAGGGGAGGGATAAATAGATAAATCTTAAAAAAAATTACTACTAAGTATGTTCCATATGTTATATTTGGTGTATTTGGTGTATTTTCTCCTCTACCCACCCTATTTTTATTATTTTTAAAAATATACTTTAATTAAAGAGGTTGTAAATATACAAAAACAATAATGTAGGAGTCCCATACAACATGCCTTCAACAACAAACCATGCCATAGTGGAACATTTGTTATAGATTATGAGATAATATCATCAGACTATTACCACCAACCATGGTCCATAATGTACATTTGATGCACTTTTTTCCATATCCCCCCATTATCAACACAGTACATTTCTGGCATTGATGCAAGAATATTACTGTATTGCCATTAACCACTGTCTATAAGTCACACCAATTGTATTTTCCCATGCTTCTCCACATTCCTATCAACCTACAATAGTGATGTACATCTGCTCTAGCTCACAGAAGAACACTCTTGTATCTGTACCATCAACCACAATTTCCATCTACCTCTGGGTTCACTGTTATTCAATCCCTAGATTATTTTCTAGCTTTCTTTCAATTGACATTTACATCCCTAGACTAACCTTTTCAGCCACATCCCATTTATAAACCAGCTGCTACTTACTATACTGTGTTGCCATCAACTCTATTCATTTCCACACTTTTACAGTCAAGCTAATTAAAACTTCTACATACATTAAAAATCAGTAGTCCTCAGCCCTACTCTTCTCTCCTACTAACCTATACTCTAGGTTTTAACTCCATGTGTTTATTCTTCATATTTAGTTCATATTAATGAGGCAATGCAATATTTGTCCTTTTGTGTCTGGCTTACCTCACTTACCATAATGTCTTTAAGATTCATCCATGATATCACATGTGTCCCAATTTCATTTCTTCTTACTGCAGCATAATATTCCCTTGTATGTATATACATTTTGTTTATCCATTCATTGGTTAATGGACACGGGTTGTTTCCAATTTGGCAATTGTGAGTAACTCTGCTAGGAACATCAGTGTGCAGATGCCTGTTTTTGTCCCAGTTTTCAGTTCTTCTGTATCTATTCCTACTAGAGGAATTTCTGGATCATATGGAAGTTCTATATTTAGCATCCTGAGGAACTGTCAAACTGTCTTCCACAGAGTCTGCACCATTTTACAATTCCACCAACCATGAAGGAGTGTGCCTATTTCTCCATTTCCATTCCAGCACTTATTGTTTTCTGTTTTTTTTTAAAATAATGGCCATTCTATGTGGCATGAGGTGATATCTCATTGTCGTTTTGATTTGCATTTCCCTAATAGCTACTGATATGGCACATATTTTCATGTGCTTTCTGGCCATGTGTACTTCCTCTTTGGAGAAATGTCTATTTAAATTTTTGCCCATTTTAAAATTGGATTGTTTGCTATTTTATTGTTGAGTTGTATGATCTCTTTATATAGAATGGAAATCAAACCCTTATGGTATGTGTGGTTTCCAAATATTTTCTCCCATTGAGTGGGCTGCCTTTTTCCCTTCTTGGCAAAGTCCCATTTATCCATGTATTCTTTTCTGGCTCATGCTTTCATTGTAAGGTTTAAGAATGCAACACCTACCACCAGGTCTTGAAGATGTTTCCCCACATTTTCTTTTGGGTCTTTATGGTTCTTGCTTTTATATTTAGGTCTTGATCCATTTTGAGTTAATTTTTGTATAAGGTATGAGACAGAGGTCCTCTTTCTTTCTTTTGACTATGGATATCCAATTCTCCCAGCACCATTTGTTAAATAGACTGCTCTGCTCCAGCTGGGTGGGTTTGACAAGCTTGTGCAAAATCACTTGACCATAGATGTGAGGGTCTGTTTCTGAACCATCATTTTGGTTCCATTGGTCTATGTGTCTATCTTTATGCCAGCTACTGCAAGCTTTTTAATTTTTATTTATTTATTTTTTTACCACTGTATCTAGGTAATATTATTTAAAGTCTGAAAGTGAGAGTACTCCAACTTTGCTTTACCTTTTTAAGATGTTTCTGGCTGTTCAGGGCCCCTTACCTTTCCAAATAAATTTGATAATCATGCTTTCCATTTCTTTAAAAAATGCTGGTGGAATTTTTATTGGGATTGCATTGCATCTTTGTATCATTTTGGATAGAATTGACGTCTTAATGATATTTAATTTTCTGATCCATGAGCATGGAATGTTCTTCCAATTATTTAGGTCTTTTAAAATTTCTTTTAAC
This sequence comes from Chaetophractus vellerosus, assembly GCA_004027955.1. Lineage (NCBI taxonomy): Eukaryota > Metazoa > Chordata > Mammalia > Cingulata > Chlamyphoridae > Chaetophractus > Chaetophractus vellerosus. The sequence goes on from PVKH010028645.1 coordinate 3,485, forward strand.
AATGCATTGTAGTTTTCTGAATACAAGTACTTGATGTCCATGGTTAAGTTTATTCCTAAATATTTGATTCTTTTAGTTGCTATTGTAAATGGAATTTTTTCCCTGACTTCCTCCTCAGATTTCACATTACTAGTGTATAAAAACACCACTTATTTTTGTGTATTGATCTTGTATCCTGACACCCTACTGAAACCGTTTATTAGTTTTAGCAGCTTTGTTAAAGATTTTTCGGGACTTTCTAGTTATAGCATCATACCATCTGCAAATAGTGAAGGTTTTATTTCTTCCTTTCTCATTTGGATGCATTTTATTTCTTTGTCTTGTCTGATTGCTCTAGCTAGAGTCTCTAGCACTTTATTGAACAACAGTGGTGACAGTGTGCATCCTTGCCCTGTTCCCGATCTCAACAGGAAAGCTTTCAATCTTTCAGCATTGAGTACAATGTTAACTGTGGATTTTTTCATATATGGCCTTTATCATGTTGAGAAAGTTTCCTTCAGTTCCTATTTTTTGTAGTATTATTATCAAGAAAGGATGTTGTATTTTGTCAAATGCCTTTCTGTCAGTTGATAAGATTATATGATTTTTCTTCTTCAATTTATTAATGTGGTGCATTATGCTGATTGATTTTCTTGCATTGAACCACCCTTGCCTACCAGGTAAAACCCTTCTTGGTCATGATGAATAATTCTTTTAATGTGTTGTTAGATTTGATTAGCAAGTATTTTGTTGATGATTTTTGCATCTGTATTCATAATTTTCTTTTTTCATATTATCTTTATCTGGCTTTGGTATTAGGGTGATATTGGTTTCATAGAATAAGTTTGTCACATTCCTTTTTTTTCTGATTTTTTGAAGAGTTTGAGTAAGATTGGTATTAAATCTTTGAATGCTTGGTAAAACTCACCTGTGAAACCACCTGGTCCTAGGCTTTTCATTTTGGTAAGTCGTTTGATGACTGTTTCAATCTCTTTACTTGTGATTGAACTCTTGAGTTCTTCTATTTCTTCGAGGGTCAGTGTAGTTTGTTTGTACATTCCTAGGAATTTTTCCATTTCATCTACATTGTCTAGTTTGTTGGCATACGGTTGTTCAGATTATCCTTTTATGATCTCTATTATTTCTATGGGGTCAGTTATAGAATCCCCATTTTTAATTTTTATTTTATTTGTTTGTATCTTCTCTCTTTTTTTTCCCCCTTTGTTAGTGTAGCTAAGGGTTTGTCGATTTTGTTAATCTTTAAGGACCAACTTTTGGTTCTGTTAATTCTCTCTATTGTTTTTTTGTTCTGAATTTCATTTATTTCTGCTCTGATCTTTGTTATTTCATTCCTTCTACTTGCTTTGGGATTAGTTTGTGATTCTTTTTCTTGTTCTTCCAGCTTTGTAGTTAGGTCATTGATTTTAGCTCTTTCTTCTTTTATAATGTAAGCATTGGGTGCTATAAATTTCCCACTGAGCACTGCCTTCACTACATCCAATAGGTTCCGATATTTTTTGTTTCTGTATTCATTCATTTCAAGATATTGATTTCTCTCAAAATTTCTTCTTTGACCCACTGATTATTTAAGAGCCTGTTTAATCTCCATATATTTGTGAATGTCCCCTTTTTTGTCTTTTGTTGATTTCCAACTATATTCCATTATGATCAGAGAATGTGGTTTGTATAATTTCGATCTTGTTGAATGTATTGAGATCTGCTTTGTGACCCAACATATGATCTATCCTGGAGAAAGATCCATGAGCAATTGAAAATAAAATATATCCTGATGTTTTGGGGTACAATGTTCTGTATATGTGTATTAGATTTTGTCCATTTATCATATTATTCAAGTTGTCTGGTTCTTGATTGATCCTCGGTCCATATATTCTATCCAATGCTGGGAGTGGTGTATGAAGTCTCCAATCATTACTGTAGAGATACTTATTTCTTCCTTTAGTTTTGCCAGAGCTTGCCTCATTTTTCTTGGGACATCCTTGTTAGGTGAATATACATTTTTGTCTCCTGAGTTGCCCCTTTTATTAATATGTATAATGTCCTTCCTTATACATATTAATATGTATAATTTTGCTTTATATTCTATTTCATCCAACAAAAGTATAGCTACTCCAGCTTTTTTGTTGTGTGGTTACTGCATGCATTGGGTATTTTTTCCAGCCTTTCACTTTCAAGCTATTGGTATCCTTGGGCCTAAGGTGAGTCTCTCTTGGACAGACATAAATGGCTCTTATTTTCTTATCCATTCTGCCAGTGTGTGTCTTTTGATTAGGGAGTTTAATTCACTAATATTCAATGTTTTTACTGTAAAGGCAGTTCTTATTTCACCCATTTTGACCTTTGGGTTTTATCTGTCATATTTTATTTTCACCACTCTTTTGACACTTTTAGTTACTTTTACTGATATCATCTTCATTTCTAGATTCTCTTCTAGACCTCTCTCTCCTTTCTTTTATTTTCAGGCTGTCCACTCCCTTTAGTATTTCCTGCAAAGCTGTTCACTTTGTTATGAACTTTCTCAGTTTCTGTTTATCTGTGAATATTCTAAACTTGCCCTTATTTCTGAAAGGCTTTCTTGCCTGGAATAAAGTTGTGGCTCTCAGTTTTTCTCTTGCAATATCTTAAATATATCATACCACTACCTTCTTGCTTCCATGGTTTCTGAGGTGAAATCAGCACTTAATGTTATTTGGTATCCCTTATATATTATGCATTGCTTTTCTCTTGCTGCTCTCAGGATTCTCTCCTTGTCTTTGGCCTTTGACATTCTGATTAGTGTGTGTCTAGGCATTGGTCTATTCAGATTTCTTCAGATGGGAGTACATTGTGCTTCTTGGACATGGATATTTATATCCCTTAATAGGGCTGTGATATTTTCTGCCATTATTTCTTCAAATATTCCTTCTGCCCCCTTTCCCTTCTCTTCTCCTTCTGGGGTACTCATGACATGTGTGGTTGCATGACTCCTGCTGTCATATAGTTCCCTGAGACCCTGTTCAATTTTAAAAATTCTTTTCTTCTTTTTTTTTCATATGTTAGCTTTCAGAGGCCATGCCTTCAAACTCACCGATCCTTCCTTCTGCCTCCTCAAATCTGCTTTTATATGCCTACAGTGTATTTTTTATTTCACTTATTGTGCCTTTCATTCCCACAAGATCTGATATTTTTCTAAGTGTGCTTTCAAATTCTTCTTTGTGCTTACACAATGTCTTCTTAATATCCTTAATCTCTTTACCCATCTCATTGAATTTATGAGATTTGTTTGGACATCTATAGTTAGTTGTCTCAACTCCTTTATGTCATCTGGAGGCTTATATTGTTCCTTTAACTGGGCCATATCTTCCTGTTTCTTGGTATGGACTGTAATTTTTTTGTTGGTGACTTGGTATCTGGCTTACTAGATCTATTTATTCTGGGTATAGTTTCTCTCTTTACTTTAGGACTTTCTTGTCCTTTCTCCCTTGCTGGTTGTGTAGTAGGTGCCATGGATGTAGTTGGTACTGTAAGCTGTGGAGGCTGAAGCTGCCCACATTGCCCCAGGAACCAATGAAGCTTCTCCCACCTTTCTCCTCTGCCAGCAGGAGGGACAGAGCAAGTCATGTGTAATAATTCAAGTTGTTCAGGTCAAGACTGTCTGTAGTTGCCTGGAGACACTGATGAAACTCATGCCCCTTCCTTCCCTGCCTGGGATGGTGATGGAGCTGTAGGTGTGAGCAACAATCTATGCCATGTGGGTATACAAAATGTCTGCAGATGCCCAGGTATACTGACATGGCACTCGACCCACACTCCCTTCCAGGGGTAGGGATGGACCCTCTGGAGTGACCAACAATCGAATTCATGTGGACTGAATGTGCTTGCAGTTCACTTGAGAGGCTGAGGGTGTACTGCTTCTTCTGCTCTTTGGGGCGGGGGGTATGGAACCACAGGTGCCCAACAGCTCAGTCCATGTAGGCTAAAACTGCCTGCCATTGCCTGTGGAGGCTGAGGAAACACCTCTCCCCTTCTATCCTATTGGGGTGTGAGGATGAATCCACAAGCATCCAACAGCTGAGTCCCTGTAGGTCAAAGGTACCTGCCACTGCCTGGAGAGGGTGAGGAAACACCTGCACCCTCCTATCCTATTAGGGGGTGGGGGTGTATCCACAGGTGTCCAACATTCCAGTCTGTGCAGGCCAAAAGTACCTGTCATTGCCTGGAAAGGCTGAGGAAACACCTGGTGCCTCCTATCCTTTTGGGTGGTATGGGTAGATCCACTGGTGTCCAATAGTCCAGTCCTTGCAGGCTGAAAGCACCTGCCATTGCCTATAAAGGTTGTGGAAGACAGGTCCCCTCCTGTCCTACTTGGGTGTGGAGATGGAGCTACATGTGTCCAACTATTTAGTCTGTATGGGCCAAAAGCATCTGCAGTTACTCAGAGAGGCTAGGGAAACACTGGCATCTTCTTGTCCTATCAGGGTTAGGACTGGAGCCATAGGCACCCAATAGTCAAGTTTGTGCAAGCCATAAGTGCCTGCAGTTGCCCTGAAAGGCTGAGGAAACACCAGGCCCCTCCTTTCCTATGGGTGTGGCAGTGGTGGAAATGGAATCAAAGGTACTCAACAAACCAGTTTATGCAGGCTGAAATTGCCTGGAGTTGCCCAGAGAGGGTGAGGAAACAGATCTCCTCATACCCTATTGGGGGTTTGGAATAGAGCTACAGTGTCAGAGTATCCAATCTATGCAGGCTGAAAGTGCCTGCAGTTGCCCAGAAAGGCTGAAGAAGCACCAGCCCCTTCCTATGCTATGGGGGTGGAGAGGTTGAGATGGAATTGAAGGGTCTCAACAAACCAGTTCATGCAGGACAAAAGTGACTGCAGTTGCCTAGAGGTCAAGGAAACAGCTCCTCTTTTATCCTATTAGGGTGTGGAATGGAGGCCCAGGTGTCTGACTATTCAGTCTGTGCTGGCCAAAAGCATATGCAGTTGCATGGAGAGGCTGGTGCAGGTCCCTCAAGCTTCTTCCCTGCTGGAGTTGGTGCTGGAGCCTAGGCTAGGGCTGCAATCCAGTCTGTGTGGAAAGAAGACAGTCCCTACTGTCACTGTGATTTTCAACCAGCCCCACTTACCCTCATGCTGGGGACAGAGTTAAAATGGTGGTGTATTAGTCAAGCTTCTCTCAGGAAACAGAATCCACAGGAGATATCTGTAAACAGAAGATTTTATAAAACTCTCTCACATGACCTTGGGGATGCACAAGTCCAAATTTCACAGGCAGGCTCCAAGCCAGGGGCACTGATGAAGGTCCTTGAGTTTCCAGGAGATTTTAGCTGTCCAAAGTTGAACTGGAAATACCCTCTGAATACTGAAATCACTTACCCTTTAAGAAAATTCAACTGATTGGATAAAATGTCACTCATTGCTGATGGCAATCTCCTTGGTTGATTATAGATATAATCAGCCATCTATGCAATGAGCTCACTGATGACTAAAGTACATAAATGTCCTCATATTACAATAAGCCCCATGCTTACTTGACCAAACAACTGGGCACCATTACTCAGCTGAGTTGACACATTAGCCTAACCATCACAGCCTCTTTCTAATTTGGACAGATTCAAACTATAGCTGTTCTTTGGATTATACTTTAGCCAGCCCAATTTTACTAAAAAGTGGCTGAAGTCAGTGGCCAACTGTCTCTTCCTTCACCCAATTTTGGGAAATGGAGCTTGCAACTCCAGCCAAGGAATAGCTCCCGAGGCAGCTTGAGCTTTAGATTACATAAATGTTAAATAAGAAATACAGGGGATTCCCATATGCCCCACCCCACACACACTTTCCCACATTAACAACATCTTTCATTAGTGTAGTATATTTGTTACAACTGATGAACACATATTGAAGCGTTGCTACTAACCATGGATTACAGTTTACATTATAGTTTACATTCTGCCCTGCACAATTTTATAGTTTATGACAAAATGTATAATGGCCTGTATCTGTCAGTGCAAAGTCATGCAGGACAATTCCAATGTCCATATTACAATTATTCTTCCCTCTCCCTCACCTCAGAACCTCTGGTGGACACTGCCTTTATATCAATGATAAAAGCTCTTCCATTGCTAGAATAATAATGTCTATAATAGAATAATAGTAAGTCTATTTTTAGTCCATTCTTCATTCCTCAATCTTGAGGGTTTGGGGGTGGTGATACCCACTCAGTTTCTAACTGAGAGGAGGCTTAGTTCCCATGGAGCAGATGGATAGAATTATCTTTCTTGCAGTTGAAAACACTCTCTGTTCCTTGGGATGGGCATTGTCCATCATCATCTCCTTGTTAGTTGTGCTGTGTGAGTCCAATGAACTGGAGAGTAGGTGTTGCAACTCTACTGAGATTCAGGGCTCAACAGGCATATGGGTGGACCAAAGATTAAGTCTCTGGGACATATATTTAGCAAGTATATTGCTAATTATAGGTTCAAATAAAAGAGGCAGACAGACATGTGTAGGGAAACTATAGAGGAGTCTAATTCTTTTACACTGGGGAGCATAAACTCCAAAGTAATGTCCATTGACAGGATGTCAAATTCCTGAGCTTGTCTGCCCTGCTTATAGTTTCTAGATGTCTCCAGAGCCCTCAGGAGCCCCACTGTTTGAGACATTGCTTACTGTGGCAGTCAATGAGATCCTGCTGAGATGTGCATAAGTGTAACCTCTGGAATGACCTCCTGATTCACTTTGAAATCTCTTAACTATAAAAACTCATTTGTATTTAATATTTCTCCCTTTTTATCAGGGTCTTTTTTCATTTGCATTGCTAGTTGATGCTTGGTAATAATCCCTCAGTGCCAGGGAGGCTCATCCCTGGGAATCATGTCCCGCACCAGGGGGAAGGTAGTACATTTATACTCTGAGTTTGGCTTGGAGAGAGGCTATATTTGAGCAACAAAGATGCTTTCAGGAGCTAACTCTTAGGCAATGTATGAAACTAGGCTAAGTTTCAATTTAACAAGTAAAGGTTCATAAGTACAATTATCAATATCAAGTGTCTGGAAAAATGGTCTGTCTTCCTTCACTAGGCACTGCACTTGTACTCAGGGGATTCTTGCCATTCTATTGGAGAATGCAGCAGGACTCCCCAGAATGGGAATTCAATATTCTTTCAATTATTGTGTGGGTCTCCAACCACAGAGACAACACCCCATGAACACTTGAACATATTCATATGCCTTAGAAGCATGTCCCAGGTACACCCTTGCCCATGCATCCCCCCATCACTGACACCCCACACCAGTTATCCTTCCCTGCCACAGTTGTGATCCTTTTGCAATCTAAAACCTCTCCAAAAATGAAGCCAACAAAATAACCAAATAAAATTAGTAAGAAAATGAAATAATAATAATAGTTTTAAAAATAAATGAAATACGAAAATATAAAAACTATGAAATAATATAAAACTTTTTAGACATTGTGTTTTTATCACTGTAAGATCTGTTGTCTTGGATGTACAGTGACAATTTCTTCTGTATATTACCCCAGTGTCTTATTTTTTCATTTTATCTTCAAAGAAGCTTTAGCTTACAGAAAAGCAAACTGTGGTATATACATACAGTGGAATATTCCTTAGCTGTAAGAAGGAATGCAGTATTAACACAAGGGATAACATGGATGAATCTTGAAGACCTTATTTTGAATGAAATAAGCCAGGTACTGAAGGACAAGTATTACATGACCTCATGATATGACTTAAACAAATTGAGCAGACTCGCACAGCTAGAGTATGGAAGACAGGTTACAGGAGGCAGAAAGGGAGTAGAGGGTGGTTAGCTGATGGCTATATGGGAAAATCTATGATAAGGTGGAAGGGTGTGTTTGGACAGTGGATGGGCATGAGAGTATTGCAGTGATGTGATTGGGTTCAGCGGTGCTGGTCTGTGAGGAGGAGTAATGTGTGGGGGGTTTGGGTTGGACTACCCATGGAACTGGGGGGAAGGGTTGAAGGAAGGAGCAGATGAACTTTGGCAATTTGCAGGTCTGTGGTTAAAACTACAATGTTGGGGATGTTCTTTTGGCAAATAGGTCAGAGAGGGTTACTGGTGTAGGGCATCAGGTGTGGGGGGTATATGTGGGATAGGGTGCACCTTAGGCATACCTCTATGGAATATGAAAGTGTTAATCTTGTCATAGTGTGTTGAGACTGCACAATCAACAAGAAAGTATTAAACTCCCATCCTGGGGAGTCCTGCTATGTTCTCAATTAGAGGGACAAGAATCCCTTGAGAACATAGGCAGTGCCTAATAAAATAAAACAGACCAATATGTCAAGCCCTCAATATTATTACAAGTAATTATGAATCTTATTCTTCAAAAATTGAAACTTAGTGGTTACCATAGGTTCTGAGGGGAGGGGAAGGGAAGAATAGAATCGATGGAACATAGGGCATTTTTAGGGCAGTAGAATTGTTCTGCATGATCTTGCAATAATGGATACAGGCCATTTTAAATTTCATCAAAACTTATAAAACTGTACTTTGCAAAATGTAAGCCATAATGTAAACCATTGAGCATTGTTAGTAGCAATGCTTCAATATTTGTACATCGTTTGTAACAAATGTACCATCCATGTGTAAAATGTTAATAATAGAAGAGAGTGGAAAAGCAGGAGGCCGTTGGGTATATGGGAATCCCTTATATTTTCTGTGATTTTTCTGTAATCTAAATGTATTTTATTTTTCTTCCCCCCACCTCAGCTTGCTGTCTGTGTCCATTTGCTGGGTGATCTTCTGTGTCTGTTTCTTGCCTTCTCTTCTCATTTTTCTCCTCCAGGCTTTACTGGGATTTGATCTTAGGGACCTCTGATGTGGGAGAGCGGCACCCTGTCAGTTGCACTGCCTCAGTTCCTGGTTTCTGATGCATCTCACCTTGACTCTCCCCTGCATCTCTCTTTTGTTGTGTCATCATCTTGCTGCATGTTTTGCTGTGCAGGCCTGGCTTGCCTGCTCACCTTTTTACCAGGTGGTCCTGGGGATCAAACCCAGGTCCTCCCATATGGTAGATGGATGCCCAACCACTTGAGCCACATCTGCTTCCCTTGACAGGGTGCCAAATTCCTGAGCTGTCTGCCCTGCTTATAGTTTCTGGATGTCTCTAGAACCTTCAGGAGCCCTGCTACTTGAGGAAGTTTACTGTGGCAGTCAGTGAGATCCTGCTGAGACTTGCATAAGCGTAAACTCTGGAATGACCTCCTAACTTACTTTGAAATCTCTTAGCCATAACAACTCATTTGTATTTATCATTTCCCCCTTTTGGTCAAGGTTTTTTTCAGATGCATTGCTAGTTGG
>PVKH010028646.1:0-12797 GCA_004027955.1 Chaetophractus vellerosus
CTTTACCCCCAGTTTATCTCCATGTGAACTATATTCTAGATCCTATATCTTTGAATTTGTTTGTTATTATTAGTTCATATTAGTGAGATCATACAATATTTATCATTTTGTGTTTGGCTTATTTAACTCAACATAATGACCACAAGGTTCATCCATGTTTTCACATGCATCAGGTCTTCATTCTTTCTTATAGCTGAATGATGATCCATCGTGTGTATATACCACATTTTAAATCCATTTATTGGTTGATGGATATTTTATTGTTTGCATCTTTTGGTAACTGTTAATGATGCTATAAACATCAATGTGCAAATGTCAAAAAAAAAAAAAGAAAACCCTAAAAATTGAGAACTAAACAAAGAGAGGTGGGATGTCAGAACAAGAACAGAAAGCAGAAGATAGAATGATGAGGGAAAGAAAAGAGATAGCATTGGAATACAAAATCAGTATACACAGAAAAGAGGAAATCAAGGCAGAGGAAACCAGTAACTAAGGATCAAGCCAGCAGCACCTTGAGGAATTTGTCTCTTCATCCAGCTCCCTCCAGACTGATGCCCTGAAGCCTCCTACTCTGTGGGTTCCCAAAATAGTTCACTTGGGTAGGATCTTGCCCCCACTCAGCCATTTTTTGTGAGATCAATCTGCCTATGCTCCTTTGAAAGAAAAATTTAGTACCAAAGTAAAGGAAAAAAATGGGAAGACAAAAAGAATAATAGTAATGATAATACTAAAAGGTAGGAGAGCAAAAATACAAAACTTTGGAAATTGAAAAATTAACATGATTAAGAAGTACAGAAGAATAAGATTAAGTGGAATAGAAACAATGAAACAAGAAATAGAATAGAGAAAAATTATATAGAATGAATTAATATGCTGGGATGGTGAGAAGAGGAGAAAAGAAAACAAAAAAGAGAGAAAGATAGGGGCAAAAAGAGAAAGTATCAGAGAAAAAGGGAGAGAGGGAGAAATGCAAACAAGAAAAATGGGAGACAAAATAAAAGAGTTGGAATGAAAAAACAACAATGGAGAACAAAAGTTATAAAGATGAAGGAGTGAAAAGAAATAGCATAGGTAGAATAGATCAGTAACCAAAAAAGTAAAAGAAAAAAAATTAAAAGAAGCAGAGAAAGCATGGTAGGGTACTCAAAACAAGCAAGAAAAAAAGACAGCAGCAACTCATTTTTTTTTAAAAAAAGGAGACAGATCTTTAGACCACTAAGGATATTCTCAGGCTGCTGTTGTTCCTCAATCACTCACACTGTGACCTGTTCTCCACAGGTTTTAAACTGCATTTTAGTGAGTAAAGTAATGTAAATAAAAGAAAATGAACATTTTTTTTAAATTAAAAATCCAAGAACAGCTAATACAATGAAAATATCCGTATGTTCCCTGACATAAAGTTTCAGCTGGATGCCTGGTAACCTGGTGGATCTTTACTCAAGGAATAGCCAGGAATCGAAGCAGGGACCTCAAATATGCTAGGCAGTAATTCTTCCATTGAGCTAGTCTGTGTGGTTGGATTGATTAGCCTTTCAGGAGGCTATCCAACCCTTTTCCCTCAGACAGTTTATATCCCCCTGCAGTCAGCTGGAGTGGTGATGATTGCTGCCTGTCTCTACCTCCTCACTGATATAATTCCTCTCTTTTCCTAAGTGGCTGAGCATGACCTCAAACCTGAGACAATCCCATTCCCCTATCCCTGTTGAGTACAGGTTCCTTACAATATTCATCTGGCTAAATTTTCCACAAGAAAATCATTCTCTACTCTTCCAGACCCCTCTTCCTTGCAGAGAAGCTGCCATCACACTCCTCTTTGGAGAATGGGACTAGGGCTTGCACCTAGTCTGTCTGCCCTGAGGGCCAAGTATGAGGGCCCTTCCAGCCACTGGGGTAAATAACACCAGATTATTCCTGCCTTCCCTAGCTGTCCAGTCCCCTCCTAGATGACTCAGTGCACCTTCCCATGGAGGTAGATGTCTGCTCTACTCTCAGATACAATTCACCAAGGGTTTTACCTTCACTTAATATCTCAGCAGTGGGTGGGGCTAGCCCTTCCTGGTAGCCATGAGATTTAATAACTCACAATTACTTGTTTTGGCTTCTTTGTGTCTCTGAACCTCAGTCTTCTAGGAGTTGGTAAGCAGTGTCCTGGTTTGCTGTGCCCCAAAGCAGGTTCCCACAGAAGTCTCTGACTTTTTCTTCGTTGTTTTAGTGAGAGCTAAGGTTTATATGTCCAACCCATTGGCCCTATTACCACAATTCCTAGTTGTGTCTTTATGTCTAATGTTGAGTCTCTTTTAGATAACATATAGATGGGTCTTATTTTAAAGCCATTATATTAATCTTTGTGTTTTGATTGGGGAGTTCAAGCCATTAACATTCAATGGTATAACTGTAAGGAGTTACTTACTTCATCCGTTTTGACCTTTAGATTTCTATTTTCATCTCTTACTTTAGTCTATCTTTTTACCTTGTCTAATATTCTTCATTTCTACACTCTTCCCCAAGGTCTTACCCTTGTTTTTTTTTTCCTTTCAGACTGCAGCAATCCCTTGTAATCCTGGTCTTTTAATAACATATTCTGTCTGTTTTTGTTTGTCTGTAAAAACTTTGAATTCCCTTTCATTTTTGAAGGACAGCTATCCCAGATACAGAATTCTTGGCTGGAGTTTTTCTCATTCAATATCTTAAATACATCATACCACATTCTTCTCTACTCCATAGCTTCTGATGAGAGTGTGGCATTTAATCTTATAGAGCTTCCTTTTGTATGTGATGATTTGCTTTTCTCTTGCTGCTCTCTAATATTTGTCATTCTGAACAGTAGGTGTCTCAGGGTAGGTCTATTTGTGTTTATTCTGCTTGGGGAGCATTGTCCTTCTTGGATATTGACATTTATGTCTTTTATAAGGTTAGGGAAGTTTTCAGTCATTATTTCCTCAAATATTCTTTCTGCCCCTTTATCATTTTCTTCTCCTTCTGGAACACCGGTAATGCATATGTTTTTATGTTTCATATTGTCATTCAATTCTCTGAGACCCTGTTTGATTTTTTCCATTCTCTTTTCTTTCTGTTCTCCTGTCTTTTCCAGACTCAGTCTTTGAAAGCACTAATTCTGTCTTCCAGAAGTTCAAATCTGCTCTTATGTGCTGTAATGGATTGGCAGTTTTATGTAATTATGAATTCCAAAAACTATAAATTGGATTATGCATGTAAACTCATCTGTTCATCTGGGCATGATTGGTTTATGATAAGGGCATTAACTGGGCCATGTCAGGAGGGCATTGGGCCCCGCCCCTCAGTGGGTGTGGTCTCAAGTACAAAGGCTAAGCAGCAGATTTGAGTGACAGAGATTTGGAGAAGCAGATTTGAGAAGCAGTTCTGATGTTGGAGTGAGCTGTTAGCCCGATAGTATACAGCTGGCCTTGTGGAGAGATGTGACACATAGAGAACCTCATGGTCTACAGCTGAACTTATGGAGGAAGCAGAAGCTGAGCCCAGAGAGAAATGCAGTCCTGGCAGGAGAGGAACCCAAAGGCCTGAGCCCTTGCAGACATTGGCAGCCATCTTGCCCCAACCCGTGGACTTTGGTATGAGAAGAAACTTATGCTTTGTGGCCTGGTAACTGTAAGCATCTACCCCAAATAAATACCCTTTATAAAAACTGACCAATCTTTGGTGTATTTCAAAAGGCACACCTGTGGCTGACCAAAACAGAATTGGTACTGAGGAGTGAGGTGAGTGCCTTTTTGCAATTACCAAAATGTTGGAACAGTTTCATAAATGGGTAAGGGGTATTTTTTGTAGAAATTATGAAATGCTTGATGGAAAAGGCCTAGATTGCTTTGCAGAGACTGTTGATAGTTATATGGACACTAAAGAGACTTTCTATGATGCCTTAGAAGTTAATGATGAAACTATTATTGGAAACTGGAGGAAAGGCGATGCATGTTTTAAAGATGCAGAGAACTTAGCAAGATTAACTCCTGGTGTTATAGAGAAGACAGAATTTGAAAACAGTGAACCTGAACACTTAGCTGAAGTACTTTCCAAAGTAAAGCCAGAGAATGTGGCTTGGCTTCTCCTTGTAGCTTATAGCAAAATGCTAGATGAAAGAAATACACTAAGGACTGAACTTTTGGGCACAAAGAAAACAGAAACTGATTCCAGAACTTCCAACTTTGTGGAAATTAAGTGTCTAATTCAAAGTGCCCCATTTGAACATTTAGCTAAACCTGGAAATTGTAAATCAGAATTGAAGATGGGGTTCTCTAGGAAAGACTTGTGGAAAGTCTTACTGTCTGATGGCTTGGACCCCTGCTTCCCACATGCTAAACCAACAAAGTTTTTGAGGGAGCTGTATGAACAAAACTGCTGTTCACTTGGACTAAAAAGGACATGGAAAGGGGACATTGAAGGAGAAACAGCTTTAAGGAGAAAACCAAGGAAGCTGTGATCTGAAATCAAGACATGGCCTTGGGTCAAGAGAGGAACCCCACCCATGTGTCCAGAGATGGTGAGTTTGCCTGGGAGGTTGAAAAGGGTGGGTGTTCCCATCCGATGTTCTGGGAGAGTTTTGCCACCCCAGGGTACAGGGAGGGTGGAGGACATTCCTCAAAGATTAGGGCGGTTAAGGTCAGCACCCCATAGGTCTGAGAGGGGCACTCCTGTCCCCCGTGGATTAGGGAAGGCCAGGTGGTCAACTAGTTGCTCTGAAAAGTTTGGGCCTCTGTGCCAAAAGTTAGAGAAGGCCAGGTGGCCAACTCATTGCTTTGAGATAATTGAGCCTGTATGCAAAAAGTTAGGGGGAATGTTGTCTTCACCTCACTGTACTAGGGGTGCTAAGGCTCTAACCCAAAGATTGGGTAAGGTGGGGCAATCACCCTAACCCGCTTGGAGGGTGAGGTCTGAAGCTTGGTCGACACCCAGATGCTTGATGAGGGTCGAACCAAGAAAATGGCTGTTGGGCAAGACTGTGGAAAGGGTGGGTTCCCATCTGGTCCCAAGGAGAAGAATCCATCATCTTGAAAATGACTCTCAGACTTTGAAATGGAATGGAGGATGCCCTGCAGTTTCGCTGAACTGTAGAGGATCCATGACTCATGTTTAACATCTCAATTTTCTCCTTATGAGAATTTAAATGTGTATTCTTTGTCTTTCCTTTCGTGTATTGGAAGCAGTTAAATTGTTTTGTAAGTTTCAGAGTTCTACATCTAGAAGGGATTTTGCCTGAAGACAAACTATATTTCTTTAAAATGATTATGATATGATTTTGTACTTGAAAGTGTTATTGAATTAAGGTTTTTTGAATATTTTAATATATTTTTGGAATTCAGAGGGTGGAGTGTAATGGATTGGCAGTTTTATGTAATTATGAATTCCAAAAATATAAATTGGATTATGCTTGTAAACTCATCTGTTCATCTGGGCATGATTATATTTTTAATTTCTTCTAATGTATTTTTAATTTCTTCCATGTCTTTCATTCACATACATTCTCTTACTTTTCTTTGCAGACTTTCACATTGTTCTTTATCTTCACCTGCTGTCTTCTTAATATCCTTTATCTCTTTATTCATATTTTCTCATAAATTCATTTATGAGAGTTTTGTGATTACCATTCCTTAATTGTCTTAAATTTTTTTCTGAATCGCTTCAGGATATTTGGTTTGTTCCTTTGTCTGGGCCATCTCTTCTACTATGCCTTGTAACTTTTTATAGATGCCTAGGCATATGAATATGCTGGTGAATTTACTGTAGTGGTCAATTTCACTCTCTTATCTATTGTTCTTTTTTTACAGCTCTTTGATATTTTGGCTGAACTTATCCTAAGTCTTTAAAATTGCCCAGCTTAAATTACCAAAATCATGCCAGGGACTCACTAATGGGGTACAGACATTCTACCAGGGGTGGCATAAGAGCTCTAAAAGCCATTTTTGTCCATGTAGTTTCCAGACAGACCAGTAGAGGATGGCACTTGGTTCATCTCTCCACCAAGAGGTGTATCTCTCTGGGTTTTTGTCTGTTTTCATCTGACCAGACCAGAGATTCAAGTTTGGCTCCACTGGCCAAATTCATTGGAGAAAATCCCCCCAACTCTCCCCTTTTTCCTTTGTAACAGCTGGCAGAGAGGAAGATGTCTTCTTTCCTCTCATTCAGTTGCAATGCACAGGGGTTTTACCCCCACTGAATATCTTGTGGGTGGGTGAGGGGAGCCCTCCTGGCATACAGGAGATTTAGTAACTCACAGTTTCTTGTTTTGGCTTCTTGGTCTCTCTGCCCCTCACCCTCCTGGGAGTTGTGAAGCACTGGCCTTGTCTGCTGTCCCCCAAAGCAGGTCCCTCAGGCAGCTTTTGGCTCTTTGTCCATTGTTTTTGTGAGAGCTCTGAGCCTTATTTGCCTAATTTGATACCATGTTCCCACAATCCTCTGAAACCTTTTATTTTTGAAAGGTTTTATTTTCATGAAAAGTATTTTTCCCTCACCTTTGAAAGATATTTTTGCTAGGTTAAAATGTTTTTCCTTTAATCCCTGTAAAGATTGTCTTCTAATTTGCATAGTTTCTGACAAGATTCTACTGAAATCCTTATTTTCATTCCTCTGTATGTCATTTTTTCAGCAAGTTGAATATATGTTTAGGTGTGAGTGTATGTGTATGTATGTGTGTATGCATATGATTTATGTTGCCTGTTGAGGAATGAGGTTCTTTAATCTGAAGTTTGATGTCTTTTATTACTTTTTGAAATATCTAAGCCATCTTAAAATATCTCTTCTAATCTGTTCTTGCTTTACTCTTTCTGGAATCACAATACATATTCTTTGAGTCTTTTTATATTGTCTCACAGCTCATAGATACCTTGTTCAGGTTCATTTTAGTTTCTTCTCTTTGTATTTCAATTTGGATAACTTCAATTGATCTATATTCAGAGATTATTTCCATAGCTGTGTTGAGTTTACAGATGAGCCCATAGAAGGCATTTTTCACTCTATCATGTTGAGAGGGAAAGGGGAAATATTTGCTTTTTCTTACATTTCTAGTTGATTTTTGTTTCCATCTTTCTGCTGAAATTTCCAATCTATTCATGCTTGTGGTCCATCTTTCCCACTAAATCCTTTAAAATAATTTATAATTATTTTAAATTCCATGTTGATATAGTTCCAAAATTTGGGTTTGGTATCTGAATTTTTTCTTGGTGGTGGTGTTGATCACATACCCTCTTGACAGTAGCTTTTTTTTCCCTTACCTTTTGTGGTAATATTAAGCAAAAAGCCAGACATATTCTGTAGGAAAGTAAAAAGTGAGATGAATGTTATTTATGTTTCACTAGGGACATACCTCTTCTGCCAGGCCTTTGTTGTGGGAGGTTGCATCATTCTAGTCACTATTTGACCTGGGCTGGATTTTGTTTTATTTATTTATTTATTTTTATTTTTTTATTTTTAAAATTTCTAAAATTTACAAAAACCTGTCCTCACCAAACACAAACTGCATCTTCCTCCATCTTCTTATCTGATAACCTCTAATCTACTTTCTGTCTATGAATTTACTATATAACATACAACTTAGTTGATATAGCTTTCCTTATTTGTCATGCTTATTTCACACAATAATGATTTCCATATTTATTAAAGTTGAAGGATATATCAGAACTTCATTCTTATTTATGGGTGAATGATATTCCATTGTGTATGTATACATTTCAATATTCCTTTCACTGTTGATGGACACTTAGGTTACTTTCCACTGAAATGAATATTGGAGCACAAATGTCTGTTAGAATCCCTGTTTTCAGTTTCTCTGTGTATATATCTGGGAATGGAATTGCTTAGTCATATGGTAGTTCTCTGTTTAACTTTTTTTGGAATGCCTTACTGGACACACAATTTTACTTTCACATCAATAATGCACTAGGATTTCAATTTATCCACATGCTCACCCTGATTTTGTATATTTAAAATTCATATTCATCCTTGTGGGTATGAAGTTGTATCTCAGATGGTTTTCACTTGCATTTCCCAATGGTTGATGATATTGATCACCTTTTCATGAGCTTTTTGGTCTATTGTATAGCTTCTTTGGAGAAATACCTGTTATAGTCCTTTGCCCAGTGTTTAATTGTTTTGTTTGCATTTTTGTTGTTAAGTTGTATGAGTTCTTTATATATTTTGGATATTAAGCTCTTATCAGATATATGATTTACCACTATTTTCTCCCATTCTTTAAGTTGTTTCTCTTTCTTGATAATCTCCATCAATGCACAGAAATTTTTATTTTGATGAAAGCCAATTTATCTAATTTTTTCTTTTGTTACTCCTGCTTTTTGTGTCATATATAAGAGTCCATTCCAAATCTGAGTCAGGAAGATTTCCCTATGTTATCTCTTAAAAGTTTTGTGGTTTTAACTCTTATATTTAGGGCATTGATCCATTTTGAGTAAACTGTAGTATATGGTATGAAATAGTCAAACTGCATTATTTTGCAAGAGGATATCCAGTTATTCCAGCACCATTTCTTAAAGAGTTTATTCTTACCAGATTGCATGCATGTGGAACCCTTGTTGAAAATCAATTGACCATATATGTGTGGGTCAATTTTTGGACTCTCAATTCTATTCCATTGGTCTATATGTCTATCTTTATGTCTGTAGCACACTGTTTTGATTACTATAGCTTTGTAATAAGTTTTTAAATTGAGGAGTGTGTGTCCTCCAAATTCTTTCCTCTTTTTCAAAACTGTTCTGGCTATTTGGGACCACTGAAAATACTCCATGTATCTGAGGATTAATTTTTATATCTGCAAAAGAAGACTGCTAGAATTTTTGGGGGGACCTCATTGAATCTGAAGATAATATTGTATAATATTGACATCTTAACATTATTAAGTTTTACAATCCATGAATTTGGGCTCTCTTGCCATATATTTAGGTCTTCTTTAATTTGCTACATTAGTGGTATGTTATTTTCTTGTTTTAAATTTTTAAATTTTTCTTAAGAGATATTTAGATTATATAAATGTTACACAAGGGATTCCAGATGCCCCACCTCCCACAACCTCCCACATAAACATCCTTCATTAGTGTGGCACATTTATTGCAATTGATAAACACATCCTGGGGTTTTGCCATTAACCATGGGCCATAGTACACATTGTAGACCACCCTCTCCCCCACACAGTTCTGCATGTTATAGGATGATATACAATGGCCTACATCTATCATCGAAATGTCACTCAGGACAATTCCCAAGTCCTGAAAAAGCCCTCATATTACATCTGCTTTTCTCTCTCCCTGCTCCCAGTGCCTCCAGTGGCCACTGGCTCCACACAATGTTGTAATTTCTTCCATGGTTTGAATCACAATATGTTTATAGCAGAATACCAGTAACTCCACTCTGGTCCATAGCTCTTCCACCAATCCTGAGGAATCTGGGATGGTGACATCCACTCACCTCCAATTGAGAGGGGTTTTATATCCCATGGGGAAGATGGGTGGGATTATCCTACCTGCAGCAGCAGACTCTCTCCATTCCCTGGGATGGCCATTGTCCATCATCATCACTATGCCAGTTGTCCTGTGTGAGTCCAATGAGCTGTAGAGTAGGAGTTGTTGTTACACAAAGGTTCTGGGCCCAGCTGACACATGGACAGCCCAAAGACTCAAGTCTCTGGATGGACACCTAGAAACTCCAGCATCATTTATAGGTTTGAATAGAAGGGAGAGCTGAGCTACATTCAGGGAAGACATAGTTGAGTCCAACTCTGTCTCTCTCAGGAACACAAACTCTAAAGTAGTGCCCACTGGCAAGGCACCAAACTCCAGAGCTATCTGTCCTGATATAGGACCTGGGTATCTCCAAGGCCCTCAGGTGCCCCACTATTTAGGGTGATATACACTTTCGAATTCTATGAGATCCTACTGAGATGTGTGTAAGTGTTACCTCTGGGATGAGTTCCTGACTCATTTTGAAGTCACTTAGTCATAAAAACTCATTTGTCTTTAACTTTCCCCCCTTTTATTCAATGTCTTTTTCCAGTCACGTTGCCAGTTGGTGCTTGGTATCAATCTCTCTGTGTCAGGGAGGCTCATCCCCAGGAGACATGTCCCATGCTGGGAGGAAGGTAATGAATTCATAGGCTCTGTTTGGCTTAGAGAGAGGCCACATTTGAGAAACAAAGGGGCTTTCAGGAGGCAAACCATAGGCACACAAGTACAATAGGCTGTTTCAATTTCAAGAGCAAAGACTCATAAAGCCAGTCATCAATATCAAGGGACCATCAATGGATCATCCTTCTTCAACAGTCACTACCCCTGAACTTTGGGGACTGTTGTTGCTCCCATAGAGAATTGGGCAGAACATTCCAGGATGGGAAGTCAGTATTCTCTCATTTATTGAATGATTCTCCACCCACTGTGACAATGTCCTGTGAATATTTGAACATTTTTATATACCTTAGATTTATGCTCAGGTGAACTTCCATGCATCCCCCATCCCTGACACCCAACACCAATGATCTTCCCCCACCCCCATTGTAACCCTTTGGTGATCCATAACTTCTTCAAATTTGAAGCCATTACAATAGCTGAATACAACTAGGAAAATGAAATAATAATTATGTTTCAATGTAAGAAATAAAATTCATAAAAATCCAAAAAGCTAAAAGCAAAATAAACTTAAAAGATTGGGATATTAAAAAATGAAAAATATTTAAAAAATTTTTTGACCTTTTGCCCTTCATCACTGCAATATCTGTTATCTAGTCTGTACCATGGCACCTTCCACTTCTCATTCCCCAGTGTCTCATTATTTTTCAATTTGCTTTTAGAGAAGTTTTAGGTCACAGCAAAGTCACACACAGAATACAGGAGACTCTCATATACCTGTCTTCCCCCTTTCCTCCCCCCATATTCATTCCTTTTTATATATGGATGGTAGCATTTTGTTTATCCATTTATCTGTTGATGGGCATCTGGGTTGATTTCAACTTTTGTCAAAAATGTAAAATGTTGCTATGAACATTGGTGTGCATATATCTGTATCTTTGCTTTCAGTTCTCCTGGTTATATACACAGCAGTGGAATCACTGGATAATACGGAAGATCTATAGTTAGTTTTTTGAGGAACTGCCAAACTGTCCTCCACAGTGGCTGGACCATTCCACAATCCCAGCAACAGTGAATTAGGATTCCCATTCCTCCTCATCCTTCCAACACTTATTGTCTGCTGTTTTCTTTAATAGCCCCCATTCTAATGGGTGTAAGATGGTATCTCATTGTAGTTTTTATTTGCATTTCCCTAATAGGTAGTGATTTTGAGCATCTTTCCATGTGCTTTTTAGACATTTGTACTTCTTCCTTGGAAAAGTATCATGTCAGGTCACTTGCCCATTTTTAAAATGGGTTGTTTCTCTTTTTATTTTTGAGGTGTATGGTTTCTTTATATATGCAGGATATTAGGTTCCTATCAGATATATGATTACCAAATATTTTCTCCCATTGGGTAGGCTGCCTTTGTACTTTTTTGACGACCTTTGAGGAGCAGAAAGTTTTAATTTTGAGGAGATCCTATTTATCTACTTTTTCTTTCACTGCTCATGCTTTGAGTGTGAAGTTCATGAAACCATTTCTTATTACAATGTCCTGTAAATGCTTCCCAACTTTATTTTCCAATGTCTTTATATTCTTGGCTCTTATATTTAGATCGTTGATCCATCTTGAGTTGATTTTTGTGTAAGGTGGAGATGGTGTCCCTCTCTTATTCTTTTGGATATGGATATCCAGCTCTCCAAGCACCAATTGTTGAAGAGGCCATTCTCTACCAGTATAGTGGGCTTGGTGGCTTTGTTGAATATCACATGACTGTATATGCTAGGATCTATATTGGAACTCTCAATTTGGTTCTATTTGTTGGTTAGTCTATCCTTGCACCAATACCATGCAATTTTGACCACTGTAGCTTTGTAGTATGATTTAAAGACAGGTAGTGTGATACCTCCAGCTTCATTTATCTTTTTCAATATTTCTTTGTTGATTTGAGGCCTCTTACCATGCCAAATAAATTTTATACTTAATTATTCCAATACATTAAAAATTGCAATATTGGTTTTTATTGGGATTGCATTGAATCTGAAGATTTGTTTGGGTAGAATAGACATCTTCTTCCATTTATTTAAATCTTCTTTGATTTCCTATAACAGTGTTGTGTAGCTTTCTGAATATAAGTCCTTTACATCTTTAGTTAAATTCATTCCCAGGTATTTGATTCTTTTACTTACTATTGTAAATGGTATTTTTTTCTTGATTTCCTCCTCAGATTGTTAGTTATGGGTGTACAGAAATGCTACTGATTTTTTTTAAAGATTTATTTATTTTATTACATATCTCCCCTTCCCCTCGCTGTGGCGACGCGCTGAGAGTGGTCACTGCGCAGGCGTGGCTTTCCCCACTTGTGGGCGGTCTCTGCATTCGTTCGCGGCTGACTTTCAGTTCGCGGGTGGCTGGCTGTGCTCCATCCGTGGGCGACCTGCCCTGCCCGTGGTGGCTCTTGCCATGTCCTTGGCAGCTTCTTGCCCTGCCCACGGCGGCTCTGGCCCACCCATGGCGGCTTGCCATTCTCAAGGTGGTCTGCCCGCTAGGAGAGGTTCCCGGGAATCAAACCCGGGGACTCCCATGTGGTATGCCGGCACCCTATCCACTGGGCTATAGAGCCGGCCCTGATTTTTGAGCATTGATCTTATAGCTTGCAATGTTACTGAACTCCTTTATGAGTTCTAGAAACTTTGTTGTAGATTTCTCAGGGCT
>PVKH010028647.1:0-12801 GCA_004027955.1 Chaetophractus vellerosus
AACTTTTATTGAGCATTTACTACATGCCGGACACTATTCAAATTGCTGTACATGTATTATCTCATTTAACTGCTCCACAACCCTTGGCCATGAGAACTACTATTACCTTTATTTTACAGATGAAGAAATTGAGGCACAGAAAGTAATTTGACAATTAATCCCACCTCTAGGCATTTATTCTAATGATACAATTAAAGTTTGGTTATAAGATGTTCATTGTGACATTGTTTTTTTCTTTTTTCATTTGATAAGTTGTGGGTTAACGAAACAACGGCACGTGCTATGAAGGGTTCCCACAGGTCGCCCTCCCACCAGCAGTGACGGTGCTTGACGATAGGAGATTGGTTAATTTATTATGGTGTAGCACAGAACGCGGGGCTGGCAGCAGTGGAAAAGTACTGATGTGGGGAGACATCAGTCCAAACCAAGACATCATCAAGGCGATGCTTTCTCCCCAAAGACTGTGGCATTCTGGGGTGGCTGCCGGCAATCCTTGGTCCTTAGCTTGCCACATGGCTCTGCACACGGGGTGCCTCCTGGCCTCCCCCTTCGCTTCCAGGTTCCACTGATGCTCAGCTTCTGGCTGCTTCCTCTGTGGCTCTCTCTCTGTCTGAGTTTCATAAAGGACTCCAGTAGCAGGATTAAGACCCAGCGTGACTGAGGTGGGCCACACCTTAACTGCAGTAACTTCACTAAAAGGTCTTATTTACAGTGGGTGCACTGACACAGGAATGGATTAGGTTTAAGAACATGTTTTCCTGGGGTACATGCAGCTCCAAACCACCACACCCCATCCTGTGGATCCAAAAAGAATACAGTCTTTCTATATGCAAAAGACATTCATTCCATTACATCATCCCCAAAAACCTTAATTAACTTCAGTAACAATGCTGAGTACAAAGTCTCATCAAAACCAGTTATGGGTGTGGTCTGTCCTGGGGCACAACTCCCCTCTGTCTGTGGACCTGTGAAATATAGAAAATAAGCTATCTGCTTCCAATATGCAAAGGAGGGACAGGCATGGGGTAAACATTTCCATTCCAGAAGGTTTAAGAGCAGAAATTGGAAGGAAGACAGGGGTAACAGGTCCCAAAGAATTCTGAAACCCTGCAGGGCAAACTCCATTAGATTTCAAGGTCTGAGAGTCGTCTAGGAATGATGTCTTCTCCTCCAGGACCGACGGAGCAGCAGCCCCACGGCTTCCAAGTGCTTGTGCAGTGGCTGTGCTCCCCAGCAAACCCTGGGGTGAAGGCTCCACCCTCTCCAAGCATCAGGACAGCAGCCAATCTCTAGAAAACCCCGGGGCACAAGCCCCACCCTCTCCGAACCTTGGTGTGGCAGCACTTTTCCTGAACAGTGGGGTGGAAGGACCCCCTCTCAAGCTCGGGGGAGGGCCTGCCCTTTCTACACCCAAGGGTGGGCCCACTCTCTTAGCCCAAGGAGATGTCTTCAGTCCAGACTTCAGCTTTCATAGTTCTGCCCTTGTAGCCATTTTTCCTTCAATTTGTCCCTTCTCTGTCCCTGTTAGTCCAGGCTGGCAGTGGTTCAACTCATACAAATTTCACACACACACACAAATGTGTTGGCTTTGCATGTAGTTCACAAGGGTCCAAACCACCAGACAAAAGGACCACCCACAGATCCTTCCTGCATAACTGCATCTCTAATCCTGACCTCCACGGAAATTGCTGACTGGTTCCATGTTCAGTTAAACCCTCACATGGGGCACTATTCTCCAGGCTCACTTTCCAGAGGCTCCGAAAAGTCCCTGATGCCACTTCTGTCCCTAGTCTCAGAGCACACCATCTTTGATAGGCTCAGAATTTTCCAAAGCATCAGTTTCTGTTTTTTTTGTGCCCAGGGCTTCAGTTCTCTACTTATCCCTTTCCCCTCTCATTTCCACATTTAGCTTGGAAATCTCCTCAGCTAAATATCCAAGCTCATCACTTTCAAGTTCTGCCTTCCATCCAACATCAGAACTCAGTTTCACCAAGTTCCCCACCACTCTAAAACAAGGATCACCTTTCCTCTAGTTTCCAATAACACATTCGTCATTTCCTTCTAAAGCCTCATCGGAAGTAACTTTAACATCCACATGTCTACTAACAGTCTCTTCAAAACACTGCAGGCTTTGCTATGAAGCCCACATAGCAAAATCTGTTTTGTTTTTCTTTTGTTTTGTTGTTTTGTTGTGTGTTGTTGTTTGTTTCTTAGGCTGTTCAAGCAAATACCATGCAATGGGAAATTATTAGCTCATGGTTGGGAAGCTAAAATAAACTTCCAAATCAGGGTGCCATCAAGGCAATGCTTCTTCCCCCAAAGAATGTGGTGTTCTGGGACTGGCTGCCAGTGGTGCTTGGTCTTTAGCTTGTCACGTGGCAAGGCACATGGTGGGGTCTCCTGGACTCTCCCTTCCCTTCTGGGTTCTGTTGCTGTTCAGATTCTGGCTTCTCCCTCGTGGCTTTCTCTCTGTCTGAATTACACCCCACTTATGAAGGGCTCCAGGACTACGGTGAAGACCCATCCTGATTCGGCTGGGCCACACCTAACTGAAGTCACCTCATCAAAAGTTCCTGCTTGCAATGGGTTCACACCCACAGGAGCTGATTAGGGTTAAGAACCACCACAGGGGCTATCTCTAGGGTGGAATTCTCAATAGGAGCATTTTGTCTCTTTTGTTAATTGTGGTTTCTTCTTTTTTCTACAATGAATATGTATTACTTCTAAAATGAGAGAAAAATAATACAAATTGTCACCTTTAATTCTCAAAAAAAAGAGAGAGTGGGAAAGTTGTCTGCTTAACTGAGAAAGTTTCAGGTTGACCAGAAAGTCAACAAACCAGAAAATCTTCCTGGGTAGATGGATTCCTCCTTGATCTCACTGACAAGCCACGAATTTGTCATAACTGAGCAAATGCTCGTGTGGCTTAACAAAGCCATGGCTGTTGCTAGGGCCGGGTTTCTACTGGACATCCAGCTTCTAATGCCCTTCTGTGGCAGTTTGATAATACACATGAATTCCAAAAATGACATTTGATTTTGTTTGTAAACTGGTCTGTTCCTCTGGGCATGGTACCCTTTGATTGTATTAGATTCAGCTGAGATGCCTTTGATTAAATTATGTTAAGATTAGGGCTTTGATTTGACCATGTCATTAAGGCATGCAGGGTTGAGTCCCCACCCCCTTCGGGGGCTAAACAGACCCTCACATGCAAGCAGGTACACCGAAGCAGATACGCAGGAAGAGCGAGTGCTCCGTGGACATGGCCCCAGGAAGAGAGGTGAGCCTGATAGTCTGCAGCTGACCCTGGGAAGAGACCAGGGCAGCTGAGCCCAGAAAGAAATGGGCCCGAGAGAGAGACAAGCCTTATGCCAGCCTACAGCTGAGAGTGGAAGAAGCTGGACCCACGGAGCCTTAAGAGGGAAGAGGAAGGCTGAACCCTCACAGCCATCGCCTGCCATCTTGCTTCAACGTGTGGCCAATGACTTTGGGTGAGAAAGTACCTCTTATGGTTCCTTGAGTTGGACTCAACTTGTGACTGTAAGCTTCACCCCAAATAAATACCCTTTATAAAAGCCAGCAGATTTGTGGTACATTGCATCAGCACTCCTTTGGCTGACTAATACACCTTTCTCATGGGGTGTAGCTACATCCACCTGGCCCAGAAGCCAGTGTGGCCTGCAGGTCGCACCAGCCCAACACCACTGCAGGAATCTACCACTGTGCCATGTCCAGCAACAGTGGTATTTGGAACCTTCTGCTTCACACTCCATCATAGCATTTGGTGGCTTCTTTAGAGTTTGCTCTGGCAGGCAACTTCCCAAGGTATCTCTCTCTCTCTTGCACATGAACATATATACACTCACACAGAATTCTAAGATGGCCCCCAAAATAATTTCTGGCCCCTGATATACACTTATTCAATCAAACACTAATTTAGGTGCTGCTGTGAAGAGGTTTTACAGACTTAAGGTCCCAAAGCCATTGTCATTGAGGTAGGGAGCAGTCCTGGTGGGCCTGACCTAATCACATGAGCCCTAGGATCTGGGTCAAGAGGTCAGAAGAGGGAAGTCAGAGCTTGGAAACATGCGGGAGGGGGGCAGGATTCAATATGTGAGAACTTCTCCAGTATTTGCTTAAAGGTGGAGGGGCCACGTGTCAGTGAATGTCATGGCCTCTGAGAGCTGAGAGCAGCTCCTGGTCAACAGCCAGCAAGGAAACGGGGACCTCAGTTCTGGAGCCACAGAGAACTGAATTCTGCCAGCAACCTGAATGAGCGAGGAAGAGCTCCAGATGCTCTTTAGATTGCTAGTTGTGTGGCAATTTGTTCTGCAGAAATAGAAAACCAATATGACTTCCATCCTTTCTTCCTTCCTTCATTTTTCCCTCCCTCCCGTCCCCCTTACTTCTTCCCTCCTTCCCTACTCCCTCCACTCCTTCCTTCCTTTCTTCCTTTTTCAACAAATTATGTCTACTTCTGCCAGTTTTCACAAACTATGTAGAAACAAGCCTCAGAATGGATTTTCCTCTGTAAAAAGAGGGTCGGTGGATTTGGCCAGGGGAGGGACTCTGGAAGTGTAGCATTGAGGCACACCCAGTGCGGAAAGCATGGACTCAGCCAAGAACTTTGTTCTTTCAAATAACCCTAAAATATATGCCCCCTCCCCCCCAAAGGCCATTTTCACCACATTCATGCCCTTGATGGTAGAACTAGCTTATCATCAAAGAGGAAAACTCTGAAGGAAAAAACAAACAACACTGCAACCCACCTGGATGGGAGGCTCCACCCCCTTTCCTTAGAAACTTCTTCACCACGTTCGGTCTTCTCTTCCTGCTGCGTGCCTGTCTTATCTCACTGCTGGCTCTAAGCTCCAGGAGGACAGGGAACACATCTCGGGGCTCCCTCTGGCCCCCCACACTGGACACCCGGTGAGCTCTCATATATGCCAGCTGGATTCAGGGGAGCTCCTTCCAAAATTCTACCCATCTTTACTCCAGTCCTGTTTTCACCTGGGTGCCGGGTAGCAAAGAGGCAAACTTTTGGAGGCAACGTTGGTTTGATTCCCATCTTTGAGATGTACCACTGAACATTCTCATCTGTAAAATGGGCTGCTAGAGTAGGCCTTCAGTGGCTACTAAATTTTTTCCCTTTCCTTCTGTTCTTTCTGTTCTTTGATATCATTTCACTTTTTTCCTTTCTAAAAGCAAACAGGTTCCTGGAGCCTCATACAAGACCCTTCCAGAAAAAATTCATGTTAGAACTGCAGTAACAAAGTTTGGCATTAGCCTTGGCGGCTGCCTTTGAATATTTTCAGGCAGTGGAAATTCTCTCTGACAATCACTTACGGCCAGTTTGGGGCCTGGGCAGAGACGAGGACGTGACAAGAGGGGCATTTTAATGCGGGTGGGTGGGAGTAGGGAGGGGGCAGTGGTTTCAGTGTGAGTCCTGGGGACGGGCCACATTGTTCCGTAACAGCC
This sequence comes from Chaetophractus vellerosus, assembly GCA_004027955.1. Classification (NCBI taxonomy): domain Eukaryota; kingdom Metazoa; phylum Chordata; class Mammalia; order Cingulata; family Chlamyphoridae; genus Chaetophractus; species Chaetophractus vellerosus. Next base: position 5,479 of record PVKH010028647.1, read on the forward strand.
ACAAACTCCAAGGCATCTGAGAGAAAGGCCGTGGTCCTGGGCCACACCAGCCACGTAAACTGGGGTGACTCATAGTATCCACCAGCCCAGAGTGCTAGTGGAAGCCCCCGGAGGAGTCAAGGCTAGTAAGGAGGACCCCAGCAGATGAGGTCTGAGGGGAGGGGTGACAGTGCCCCCAGGGAGAAGGGCAGGGGAGATGCCCAGCAGTTGGCTTGGATACAGGGTGTCCTCAGCAGAGTGGAGAAGTAGGTGAAATTTATTTTTACAGACATATGGGAGCCTTAGAGACCTCCTGGGTTTACGCTTCTCGGGGGGCAGAAATCGTATGTTGTTTTTTTTTTAAAGATTTATTTATGTATTTATTGCCCTCCCCTCCCCCATTGTTTTGCACTTGCTGTCTGCCCTCTGTGTCTTCTTCTGTGTCTGCTTGTCTTCTCTTTAGGCAATATCGGGAACCGATCCTAGGACCTTCCAGAGTGAGAGAGAGGTGCTCAATCTCTTGCGCCACCTCAGCTCCCTGGTCTGCTGTGTCTCTTATTGTCTCTCCTCTGTGTCTCTTTTTCTTGCGTCATCTTGCTCTGCCAGCACTCTGTGTGGGCCAGCTCACCACACAGGCCAGCTTGCCTTTGACCAGGAGGCCCTGGGAATCAAACCCTGGACCTCCTATATGGTAGACTGGAGCCCAATCACTTGAGCCACATTCATTTCCCAGAAATCACATCTTACTCACCTTGCTCCCCAGCACCTGGCCAGGCAAATGGGTACCTGGGATTGCTGAATGAATGAGTAAAGGAAGAGAGGAGGAGCAAACCCCTTGGTGTTACAGATGAGGAGACAGAGCCCAGCGTGGAGAGGGCAACTTGCCCATGTTCTAGCCTCAGAAAATTCTTTCCCACTCAGGTGTTGATATCTGAGAAGAGGCTGAAGTGCTGCCTCTCCCAAGTTCATCTTTCCTTTTAAAATTACATGTGCCTTTTGGGTGCTCTGAGAATGGATTTTTAGGACTCAGTGGGTGAGGGAGGGTCTCCAGTCTGCCTGTGCTCTGAAGAGCCCCCATGTAGGGGTGGAGAGCTGACAGTACCCACGACTCCTGCTTACCTGGCCCCAGAGTTACCTGATACCCAATAGGAAGGGTTGGACAAGATGCCCTGAAGACACCCTCTGGCTTCAATTTACACCCCAATCCTGGCCTTGGCCATTGTTATCTCTCTCTGACTACTGCAATAGTCCAATCATGGCATTCCACTGCTCATTCTCTCTAATTTGTTTATAAATGAGAATGGGCTCATGGGACTCCTAATTCTTCTATTTTGCTCCAACTTACAACCTTTCACTGGCTTTCCAGTGAGTTTAAAACAAAAGACAAACTGCCCACCATGACCTCAAAGCCCTGTCCGTACCAGCTCCTGTCTCTAGCTCCAATCCGACCTCCTGCCCCTGGCTTCCTATACTTCAGCTATTGCTTTCTTGAAGTCCCTTACCATCTTCAAGCACTCTCTCATCTCAAGGTCATCTTGTTTCCTCTGCCAAAAACACTTTTCCCTCAATCATCTCATGCTTATTTTCATCCTTCAAGTCTCAAATTAAATGCCACCTCCTCAGAGAGGCGTCCCTGCCCACTTCTTTGGTGTAGACACTCAGTGGGTCTCTGTCACAGTGCTATATTTGCCTCCTCTATGGCACTTGTCACAATTTGGTAGTCATATATTATTTTGTTTGTCTGTGTGGCCTGCTATGTAGCTCTACCACCTGCCAATAAGCCTCCTAAGGAGAGGAAGCAAGTATATCTTGTTCATCACTGTGCTTCCCACCATGCCTGGCACTGGGAGGTGGTCATCAAATATGAGTTGAAGGAAAAATGAATGAATGAAGTCCCCGATTGCAGGCTTTATGCACAGAATATTCACGGAGACTACCCTCCTTATAAATACACTTATAAGGACTTGGCTTTGAGTGATCTTCAGGCAGAAGCTGTGGAATGAGAAGGCAGGCTTTGAAAGGTGAAAAATCCCAGCTGGCCGCACTCGCACCCAGCCCCTTGGACGCTTCTGCCTGAGAGCAGTCACTGCTCCCTTACTGAGGAGGGGGCTGGAAATCAGCAGCCCCCGTGGTTCCTGTGTGGTGCCCAGCCATGCCAGGGCCAAGCTTAAAGGTTCCTTCCTGCTCACTGGCATGTGAGCCTGCATCCCCAGTGACCCCCGTCTTCATCCTCAGCAGAGGAGGGCCGAGAGCCCCCTGCTGGGCCCAGCCTCCCCGTCGGGAGTCTGAGACCTACTCTCACATGCTGCTGGTGGGAATATGCTGCCTTGCAAATTCTCTGGAAGGAAATTTGGCAAGCTGTATTAAGGGCTTTAAATATAGGCATGCCCTTTGACCCGATAATTCCACTTTGAAGAATCTACCCAAAAGCTGTGGTCAGAGATATGCACGAAGAGGTCAGTATAGCGATTCTCATAGGAGTGTGTTTTTAAAAGCAAAAGGAGTGGAAAATAAAATAATCACACATCCAACAAGAGATTGGACAAATAAATAATGGTCAATCCATGTCATGGAATATTACTCAACTGATAAAAATCACGTTTCCAAAGAAAGTGTAGCAGCGTGGGAAAGTGCTCACAGCGTAATCTGGGGGTGGTGAGGAGGGGATATTACCTTTTTTGCATTTTATTAACAGTAGAAATGTTTAAATATTTAAAGCTTATGATATAAGAAAGTTTAGCTCAAAACAACACAGTGGGGCCGGCGGTAGCCCAGTGGATAGGGCGCCGGTTCACCACATGGGAGGCCCCGGGCTCGGTTCCCAGGGCCTCTCCAAGCGGGCAGACCGCCTTGAGAGGGCAAGGCGCAGTGGGTGGGGCAGAGCCGCTGTGGGCAGGGCAAAAAGCCACCACGGGCAGGGCAAGTCGCCCACGAACAGAGCAGAGCCGCCCGCAAGCGGGGCAAGCCACCTGCGCAGTAAGCTGACTCGGCGCGTGGCCGCAAAGGGGAGGGGGACAGAGCAGACACAGAAGAACACACAAAAAATGAACACAGCAAGAACAAGCAGAAAGGGAGGGATATGTAACAAAAAAAAAATACAGCATCCCATATATTGTGTCTCAAGGGTTCCAAAAGACTCATGTGTGTAGTCTTGAAATTTCTCATGAAAGAAACAGTCGTTGGAGGTCTAATTATTTGCCTAAATATAACTTCATTCTATTTTGCAGTTGTTGCATGGATCCAGCTTACATCCAAATGTCTTTACTAATGGTGACATTTAAAAATGCAGGGGCCGACTGGATAGCCCAGTGGATAGGGCGCCGGCATACCACATGGGAGGCCCTGGATTCGATTCCCGGGGACCTCTCCTAGCGGGCAGACCGCCTTGAGAATGGCAAGCCGCCATGGGCAGGCCGGAGCCGCCGTGGGCAGGGCAAGAAGCTGCCACAGACAGGGCAAGAGCCGCCACGGGCAGGGCAGGTCACCCGCGGATGGAGCACAGCCAGCCACCCGCGAACTGAATCAAGCGCCGGCCGTGAACGGACGCAGAGACCGCCCACAAGAGGGGAAAGCCGCGCCTGCGCAGTGACCACTCTCGGCGTGTCGCCACAGCGGGGGGAAGGGGAGATATGTAATAAAATAAATAAATCTTTAAAAAAACAAATAAAATAAAATAAAAATGCACAGCAATTATCATATGTCCTTCTTTTGTTCAAAACATAAATGTTGCCCCATGTAATTTTTGAAACAATTTATTGAAGTATATCATTCATACATGGACATACATAAACTATAAGTGTTCAGTAAACATCATGATCTTAGTAAACAAACATGCATAACATCATACTGGGCTCCCACACATCACCCCCCACAAACACACACCCTGCATTGTTGTGAAACATTTGTTAATAAATCATGAAAGAGCATCGTCAAAGTATCACTACTAACTGTAGTCTGAATCTTCCTCCCCTACACATTTTTTTAAGGATTTATCCATGTTACCCCCCACCCCCGTTTTTGCTGTTTTTGTGTCCATTCACTGGGCAACTCTGTGCCCATTTCCTGCCCTCTCTTCTCATCCTTCTCCTCCTGTCTTCACTGGGATTCGATCCTCGGAAACTTTGATGTGGGAGAGAGGCGTCCTACCTCCTGCGCCACCTTAGTTCCTGGTTTTTCAGTGCGTCTCGTCTTGGCTCTCCCTTGTGTCACTCTCCTGTTCTGTCATCATCTTGCTGCTTGTTTCACGGGGTCTGGCAGCGCACCTGCACACAATGCTTAGTGGTCCACGTGCCTTCTATATTTTTTCTTTTTTAAATTTTTACCAGTAGGTCCCGGGGTTTGAACCCAGGTCCCTCCAGTTGGGAGATGGACGTCCATCCACCCGAGCCACATCCATCCCTCTGCTATATCTCTTAAGGTTGACCAAAGATACCCAAAGTTACAGGTTTTTTTCCCCATACAGGGTGGTCATATAATAAATCAGGCTTAGTTTATCACCAGCATTCCAAAAACCAGACCTAGGGAGAAAAACTAGGTCTGGGGACACATGCATGTTTCTAATATAGCGAATGTTTAGCCTACCCTGATTATCACAAAATCAGGACAGCGAGAAGATTCACATCCAATGTAATTTTAAGTGAAAAAAATACAGAATACGAACCTGAGTATATAACATGAGTCTTCTTTTGTAAAGGAAACACATAGATCAAACACTGGAAGGACATATAATCAAATGATTAACAGAGGTTACCTATATCTGATAAGATTATAAATTATTATTTTCACTATTAGCTTCCAAATTTTCTACCATAAACATACAATGCATTTACAATTAGAACATAACAGTAAACAACTTTTAGTCCCCAAAGGAAAAAACTCCTGTTGCTCTGAAGGAACACGTGAGGGCAGCAACCTCCAAAATCCCCTATTAGAGAAGTGGCTTTGGCAAAACAGTTTCCATCTGCTAGGACTCTACTGCCTCATTCTCCCTGTGTATTAGTTAGAGTGGGCACCAAGCTGCTCTAACAAAGAGACCTCAAAATACAGTGGCTTAAATAAGAGAGAAGTTTATTTCTCTTTCTTGTATCATCACAGAGGAGGGTGGATGTCCAGAGCTGGTGGCTGGTTTTATTCGACAAAGTCACTGGTAACTCAGCTGGCAACGCAGCCCTGCCATCCTCACTTTGTATCCATGGTGGCTGATTGGACTGCTGCCATTAAGGGAGAGGAAAAATGGAAATGGAGGACAAGCAACTTCCTTTGCAAGGATGTATTTGGAAGGTCACACTTCTGATCAGAATTTAAGGTCAAATCCAGTTACGAAGGAAGCTGGGAGACAGAGACTTTAACTAGGTAGTAATAGCTAATGAAGTGAATCAGTGTGTGTAAAAGTGGGTGGGAAGGGGGTTGTGGAATTTATAACGATGAAAGAAGGAGAGAATGAGTATTGGGTGTAATGAGCCATTTGAAAAAGGTAAGGAAAACAGCCAAGCCAGTAGGTACAGAGCAGTCAGCTATCTTTTCTGAGCCAGAATAAAATACACAATGTCCAGGGAGTAGATGTAGCTTTGTGGTTGGACACCTGCTTTCTACGTACAAGGTGGTGGGTTCAATCCCCGGTACCTCCTAAAAAAATGTACAATGTCCTTCTACATGGGGCATTCCCTGAAGATTCTGAGCACACCAGCCATGGGCCAGCAGGCCTGTCTCCTTCTCTCTTCACAGAGCCTCAGGAAGCCCTCACAAGGGCCATGGTGGCCATTTTGAATTTGGAGATTTCCCTCATTTCCTCAGTCACATGGCCTGGAAAGTTCCTCTCACTAATTCTTCCCCAAGCCTGTGTGTACTTGTCTAATGCTTTTCCACCCAACTGATATTTTTGAGGCGCCAATTCTATGTTGGACACACCATCTCATGCATTATTCCCTTTAATCACCCCAGTGACTCTGGGAGCAATGTATTATTATCCCCATCTTACCTGAGGAAACAGAAGCCAGGCTCTCTACCACACCACAGCGGCCTTTCTGCTTCAAAGGCTGGAAAAGTTGATGGGCCCTGCAACCTTCTGTGAAGTACCACAGAAATGAACTGCTTAGCCTGTTTGTCTGAAATAGCTGTGGTCCTCAGCTTCCTGGAACAAAAACACTCTCTTTCCCGAGTGGACACCAGCCCATTAAGCCGTACTTTATTTCAGGCAAGGCAACTCCCCACCACCCATAAATCATTTTCCAGGCCTTTCCACTAGGCACCTCTACCTCAGAAATGCTCTGCCCCACACAGGGTGGCTGTTTAGTCTTCTGGACCCTGTCTGTCAGGCAAAGCAAAACCAGAAACGCCATGTGGAGCTGCAAACCTAAAACAGACCCAAACACATGACCCAGACAGGAGAGGTGACAAAGACACAGCCTCGAAGTACAGTTTTGACATCTCCAAGCCAGGCAAAGGAATAAAACAGTGCTACTGCCCACTGTGGCCAACCACGAGGCTCCTCGCCATGGGAGCCCGGTCACAAGCGTTGTTTTTCTTTTAATTTTGGATCAAATTCTGGATGTGACATAGAATGGGTTCCTACAAAGTTCACGCTAGAAGTTTACCTGGTCTATTACCGGGTGCCATATAGATGAAATCTGACCTTTGATTGCTCCAAGAACCGCTGTCACGGAGGCAGACACTTTATCTGATGAAGCACAACACTTTTTGGTCCCAGGAGCAGATACCAAACTAGCAGAAAGAAGCAAAAGGGGACGGTGACTTGCCGTCTACTCAGGGCCTGCTGGGCATTTTACAGCTGTTGTCTTTATTTTAGGAAGGAGGAAACTGAGTCAAAGTAAAGGAAAAGATGAAGCTCACATCATGTGGTGGGGGTGGGACATGGATTTCAACCCGGGTTTGTCATAAAAACAATAGTTCGTACAATGCAGGGGGCTGGTCATATACCCAGTCATGGTCTAAGCCCTTTTTAGGTTTTTTGTTGTTGTTTTAAAAATATTTATTGGGCCCGGCTAGATAGCTCAGTGGATAAAGAGCTCGCTGGGAAACCACATGGGAGGCCCTGGGTTCGGTTCCCAGGGACCTCTCCTGGCGGGCAGACCGCCTTGAGAATGGAAGCCGCCATGGGCGGGCCAGAGCCGCCGTGGGCAGGGCAGAAAGCTGCCACGGACAGGCAAAAGCCGCCACGGGCAGGGCAGGTCGCCTGCAAATCGAGCACAGCCAGCCACCCGCGAACTGAAAAAGCCGGCCGTGATGGAAGCAGAAGCCGCCCACAAGCGGGGAAAGCCGCGCCTGCGCAGTGACCAAGTCTCGGCGCGTCGCCGCAATGGGGGGGAAGGGGAGATATGTAATAAA
>PVKH010028648.1:0-12786 GCA_004027955.1 Chaetophractus vellerosus
CAATCTAAGGAGGAAATCAGAATAAAATTCCATTTATGATATCAAGTAAAATAATCAAATATTTAGGAATAAACTTAACCAAGGACTTAAAGAACCTGTGTTCCAAAAAAGTACAAAACATTGCTAAAAGAAACTGAAGAAAGATTTAAATAAATGGAAGATCATTTCATGTGCATGGATTGGAAGACTAAATATTATTAAGATGTCAATTCTACACAAATTGAATTACATATTCAAAATAATCCCAAGAAAAATCCCCAATGCCTTTATTGCAGCAATGGAAAAAGCAATTATCAAATTTATTTGAAAGCATAACTGCCCTGGAATAGCCAAAAATCTTAAAAAAGGACAAGTTGGAGGAATCTCACTTCTGGACTTTAAAACATACTCCCTAAATATAGTGGTAAAAATCATTATGGTACTGGCATAAAGACATACATATTGACCAATGAAACTAAATCAAGAACTCAGGCATAAACCCTCACATATACAATCAAGTAATTTTTGACAAGGTGGTCAAACCCTCCCAGCTGGGCCAGAATAGTCTTTTCAACAAACATGGCTGGAAGAACTGGAGATACATATCCAAAAGAAAGAAAGAGGACACCTATCTCACATCTTATACAAAAATGAACTCAAATGGATCAAGGACCTAAATATAAAAGTGACAACCATAAAACTCCTAGAGAAAATGTGGTACTTTCCTATGGCAAACCTAGGAAACAAAGAAAATAGTCATTATTTAGAATTAAGTTCATTAAAATTTTAAAGTTATGAGTGATTTCGCTCAAAAATTTATTGTAGTTTTGCAGTTTTTGTAATTAACTACTTGTACAGCTTTCCTGATTTAAAATTTTGTGGGAATCATGTAACTTATTCAAAAAGAATTTGTCAATCATTATAGTATTGATCATATATTTTATATTTACTCTGCCCCATATATTGTGAATAGTATGGAGAACATATGAAGTCTGATTCTTTCCTTGAAATTATGTAAAATATATTTGTACATTTCAAATGATACACATGAAATAATTAGTGTATGGCAGCTTTTCACATATGGTCAATTGTGTGACTCTGATATTAGAAGCAATAGAATTCAGATATGGAATGACTGAATGTGGATTTTACCAGGGAATGGGAAAAGTGTGGCCATCACCTCAATGTTCTTTGAGGGTTAGGTCTAGGACTCAGCCACCACCCTGTTGCTTGATGAGGGTGGAAACAAGAAAATGGCTGTTGGATATGTTCCCATGAGGCCTGAGTAGAAGAAGACATCATTCTAAGGATGATTTTCAGACTTTGAGATCTAGTGGAATATTCCCTGCACCCATTTAGAATGGTTAGGGACATTTGGCACCTATTTTTCCTCCCAAAATCTATGTTAATGCAAATGTGTGTATGTTTTCTGCCCCTTGTTTTATGTTGGAAGCAGCCAACTTGTTTGATAACTTTCACAGGTCCACAGCCAGAGGGGACTTTTGACCCAAGAGAAACTACATGCCTATAACTGATTTATATGAGATTTTGTGCTAGCATTATTAGTGGAATGATTTAAAATTTTGGGGATATTGTGATTTAATGAATGCACTTTGTATATGGAAAGACAGGTCTTTTGGGGATTCAGAGGGTAGAGTTGAATTTGGTCAGTTCCAAAAAGTTTGAATTTGGTCAGTTCCAAAAAGAGAAATATTATGTTTTTAAACTAATCTATTTCTGTGAGTGTGATACTCTTTGATTACATTAAATTCAACTGATAAACATATGGTGAGCAAATGAAGTCAGATACAAAAGAAAACATAATCTTAATTTTTATTTTAATATAATCCAAATATGTTTATAGAAATCAATGACAAAAGTCAAAATAATGGATACCTTCTGAGGAAATTGACTTATGAACAAATATATATATTCAAATGAACAAAATCAGAGAAAAATGCAATGCCATCAGCCCTATGGTATGAGAAATGTTAACAGAAGTTCTGGAGGTTAAAGGAAATCCATACCAATTTAAAATCACTGAATGTACCAAGGAATGACATGGACTGGAAAGGTTGAATATGTCATTCTGGACATTGTGAAAATACTAAGATAAGGCAGAGAGTAATGACTGGAAGATGAATATTGAAATTTTAAATAATAATTGACATGTGATATATGGTTTATGACTAAATGGTTATTAGACTGGAAAAATAATGAAGTAAGATATGTTTTGTTAATCCCTTAGGAAATAAAAGGGAAAAACAGAGATGGGGCAAATGTCAAAGAAACAACACTGAGGTAGCATGGAATTATGTGCCTCAGAAATTCATGTACTTAACCTTTTTTTTTTAAAGATTTATTTTTTATTTATTATGTATCCCCACCCCCTTTCTGCTTGCTCTTGCTGTGTGTCCATTCTTCTGTGTTTTTCTATGTCTGCTTCTTGTCTTCCCCCGTCTTTCTGGTGAAACGCCGAGTCAGCCCTCTGTGGTGGCGGCTCACTCAGTTCGAGGGTGGCTCTATTCCGTTTTCATGGGTGGCTCCACTCCATGTTTTGTGGCAGCAGTCCTCCATGTTTTTTACGGGCTGCCCGGCTTCTGCGGTTTGCAGGCAGCAGCTCCGCTTTTCACGGGTGACTTTGTCATGCCCATGAGGGCTCCGCCCTGGCCATGGTGGCTTTTTGCCTTGCCCACGGTGGCTTGCCTTTCTCAAGGCCATCTGCCTGCTCAGAGAGGTCCCCGGGAACTGAACCCAGGGCCTCCCATGTGGTACCCCAGTGCGCTCTTATCCACTGAGCTGTCTAGCCGTGCCCCATGTACTTAATCTTAATCTATTCATTTGTGTTTGAACCCATTGTAAATAAGGGCATTTTTATGCTATTTCAGGTAAATTGTGTCCAACTGAATCAGTATGGGTTTTCATTCTATTACTGAAGGCCTTATAGAGAAGGCTACAGAAAGAAAAGCCATGGGGAGCTGTGAGAACCTGGAAGTCAACATTACCTGGAAGAGAACAGTGAAAACACCTCCATGTGTATTGCACTGTGATGCAAATCCCAAAGAACTTCTGGCTAGCCAGAAGACACTGAAATTGGAAGAAAGCAAGCCTTCTAGCCTCTGAAAACATGAGTTAATTAATTCCTGTTGTTAAGCTAACCCATTGTATGATATTTGTTTTAGCAGCTAGGAAACTAAAAAATATATATACAAAACACACACACACATACAAAAAAACATGAAAGTAACAGTAACCCAGCATGAATCAGAAATTATATTTCAAATAAATAACTTTAACATTTCAACCTAAAGACAAGGATTATCAGAAAGGTTAAAAAATACACAATCTAAACCTATATTGTTGATAAGAAAATATATTAAAATAAAGAAGCATATATGATGGAAATAAAATGTAAAAGAGACAGAAAAAATATAAATAATGAAGATACAAACCAAAAGACATCTGGTGGCTGAATAGCCATATCCTTTTCAATACTGTAGACCCTAAGGCAAGAAATATAATGTTCAGATTGATTGTGGATCATTACAAATGGTTCATTTCAATAGTAATACCTAACAATTCCAAACTTTTATGTGTCTACTAATATTTCTTAAAATTATATTGAATAAATAGACAATGGAAAAGAGAATTTTTAAAACATCCAAAATTATAGTTGGAGTTGTAAATACAATTCAGTCAAGATATAAAACACTATAGGAATCATCATAATATTAGAAGAATTGCAGTTTTATTTCTGTTTAAATTATTGCCTCATTAATATTCACCAATTCATTTTATAAATTCAAATATACTAATATTTCTTGATGTATAAAAGTTGTGTTCATGTACATATTTTATTTATGTCCTATTCTCTCATTATCTAGAGCCAATTATCATCCACAAATTACTTCTGGGCAATGTCAATATTGATGCCAAGGACTCTGCTCCCATGGAATTTCCCTAGTGCCAAATGGAACTGAATACAGAGGCAGTTGTTATAAAACAGAATTATTATTCTCAGGACATCAGTATTTCAGTAAACTTGTGCACTTGTGCTTGCCTGCACCTGAAGTATATTTGGATCCATTCCAGAAATCCTGACTTCTATATTCAGTATAAGTAGGTGATATTATCTTGTATTTCTGTAATTGTTTTAGTATTTCCTTCTCCTTTACATTATTCCATGAATCACCCACTCTTCTTTCCTGCACTGTTCACTTATTTACTGACAAGCATTTCTAATAGGAGTAGAATAGAAAATATAGATAGGGAAGGTATTCACACAATGAGACCAATGTCTTCTTTTACATTTACTGAAATAAAATACTTCAGTCCAGAAACTTTAAGAGAACTGTCATGGAAGCAAAGAGTGAACATATAACAAAAATGGATGGGGCCTATGCCAGCAATGCAGAAGGGACAGGGGTGTGACTGTATTCTGCCAAGAGATTCAGCATGTAGAATAACTTCAATGTATAAATAAATTTAGTGATGGGTTGTGTTTGTCCATGAAGTAGAAATAATGTTTTATGAATAGTATTGCTATTTGATAATTTCATGAATGTTTCCCTATTATTTTATCATTGCCAATTTATACCAAAGATTGTTCCATCTTTTAAAAGTTAATCAATGAATCTCTGTCATAAAATAAAATGTGAGTATAAGTACTTATATTTCAGGTATAATTCTTGGACTTTGTCATAATATATAATGAAAGAGCATGTACGCATTTGTTCATTATTCATCGTCCAGTTTCCAGACCAGTGTTTGTGTATAGCTAACCCAAAAATATTTTCAATGATTGGGTTACTTATAAATAAATAAAAATTAAATGGATGAATGAATGAATGAATAAATTAATGAAGAATATATTAATGTAGAAAATATGTCTTTCAATTCTTCAAGTTGAAAAATACATCTTTCAAGTCTTTACAGACAATGCAATACATAATTTGCCCTTACATTTTGAGGGAGGATCTCACCCATGTAATATTCTATCCACCCCAGGAAATCTTTGTTGAGCAGTAAAACCTCCTGAGATCTACCAGTCTACAGGTAAGGAAATTGTCTCAATTGTTCAAAAATTGATCAGTACTTATAATACTGATTCTGTTTTGTCATATTATGTGGATAGAGACAAAAAAAATGTTAGTAAATGCAACATCTTGGGTTTTCTTTTTCCTTTCTCATTTGCATGATAAAAACAATAGCACTATAGATATAAGATGAAATAAATGTAACTGCTGTAGAGACAGTTGTTTAATCATATTATCCATGATTTATAATTATTTTTTATACATTTTTCAACATAGCTACAATTTTTAATGCCTCCCTTTTGAAAAGTTTTACAAATGTTAAATTTATAAAACACTTATTAATACATATTTTATGGATAAGAAATTTAGGTTAAAAGATGTCTGTGAGTCTCCCCAGTGCTACACAGCAAGGGAATGGCAAAGGTGGGGTGCAAACTTATCTTTACCTGAAGGCCATGACGTTTCAACTCTGCTAATTTGCCCTGTAGAAATTCAAGGTAGAAACCTAAAATTTATTGGTGAAAAATGGTAGCCTACTATCACTGTTACAATTCTGTTTGATCATGAATTAATAATATGTTCTAACATTTAGAAAATATTTCTGAAAAATTTCCTATATAGGAATTAGTTATATTAACTCAATAAATCCTATAGGTAAACCTTGAATTCCCATATACTTTTACAGCCACTAAGTGATAGAAATGTATGCAAACATTGGAAACGTTCTTAAAGTTTACCTTTTACTAATAACATACTCCAGAAAATAAGGTATGAAGCTGGGAGACTTAAAAATAAGGCCAATTATGTTGTGTTCTACTACCAAGTAATACAGAGAAGGAAATCAGAGAAATATGAGTCTATAAATGTATATGTGCTAATATTTTTCCTCCCATACATTTTCCATGTATTTTTAGGGATTATTTGCCTGCAGTTCTCCACATCCATAGCAAATTACCTAAAAATGCCCAATTCAACCACAATGACTGAATTCCTGCTTACAAGATTGTCTGATGTGTGGGAGCTCAGTCTTACATGCCATGCTGTTCCTACTGATGTACTTGGCTATCCTGATGGGATACTTTCTCATTGTCACAGTAACCAACCTCAACCAGAGTCTTCATACCCCCATGTACTTCTTCCTTAGGAATCTGTCTGTCTTAGACATGTGCTACATTTCTGTCACTGTTCCCAAGGCATGTGTCATCTTCCTACTTGACAACACAGCAATCTCCATGGCTGGATGTGCAGCTAGGATCTTCCTTGTACTTTTGTTTGGTTATATAGAGTTGCTGTGTTTCTTACTGTCATGGCTCTTGACCACTATGCAGCCATCTGCAAGCCCCTCCACTACCCTGTGATCATGAACCCTCGGGTCTGTGTCCAGATGACTCTGGCATCCATACTCAGTGATCTGGCCTACTCAGGAATCCACACTGGCAACACATTCCAGCTGGCCTTCTGTCAGTCCAATGTGATCCATCAGTTCTTCTGTGATGTCCCCTCTTCACTGAAGCTGTCCTGCTCTGACACATTCAGCAATGGCATTTTAATTCTTGCCTCTGCAGTACTGGTTGTTGGTGGCTCCTTTGCCTTCATCATCATATCTTATAGCTGCATATTGTCTACTATGCTCAGGTTTCCAACCAGTGGAGAACAAGGGAAGGCCTTTTCCACCTGTATTCCTCACATCCTCATGGTGACCATCTTTGTCAGCTCAATTGCTGCTATATATATGAAGCCAACCTCTAGCTCACCCACAATTCAGGACATGATCACCTCTGTGTTCTCTTCTGTACTCCCTCCTTTCTTCAATCCTATTATCTATGGTCTTAGAAACAAGCAGGGAAAGGAGGCTGTAAAGATAGTTATGAACAGAAAGCTTTAGGTATTAAAATGATAGGATAATAATTTAAGACATTCCCAGGTTAATGAAGTGAGTTGAACATGCCTCAAATTTAAACTTCTCGCCTATTTCTAAATTTAAGAGACATGTCTTGAAGTTTCAGGGACAGTGATTGTATGATGTGTTGGCATAGTTACAACATAAGCACATTTTGAGATTCATCCTTCAAAAAATGCATATTCTCTCATACCTAAACCATCACTGGAACAGACTTGTATCTTTTTGCCAAGTACTGCTGTTTCCATTTTTTCTCCTTTAAAATTAAAGAGTCCTAGAAAATATAAACTACACATTTATTTTCTTTCATCTTTTTTCATACTTGGAAGAGACAGGATCATCCATTCATCATATAGTTAAAATATTCCTAAAATACATATAATAATATCTGACAGCTGGTCATAAAATAACATTAATGATTTTGTTCAGCATAAATTGTAAGTATCTGAGGAAGGTGTGGTTGGTAATTGACATCAAAGACACATCTTCCTATATTTCATAATGTGGAAGGATAGATTTTAAATAAGAATTATTTTTGCTCAGTGCAAAAGAAATTACAAATTTGTAAATCACTGGTATGTTTAGAAAGTTTAAAATGAAAGCTGTTGGCAGGTTTAAGTTCTCCATACTAGAAAGCAAAAATGAGGTAAACATTTGTTATTTCCACCTTATGATATTTCTCAACATATCTATCAATATATAAAGATGATGAAATGATGTGACAATATATTTATACTGCATGTTTTTATGTGTTTCATATATTAGGGCCTATAATGAATACAGAAAACTTTGAGTAGAAGCAGAATGCTCTAATGCTTGACAAATAGTTCCCCATATTAGTCAAAAAATTCCAAAATATATTTATTTTTCTCAAAAAATCTTTAAAATATTACAAGTTTCTGTTTGTAAATCGGTGCCATCATTATCACTCATTTAAATTGGCACTATTTCTTCTGCTAATTCTAAGATTGATATCATAGGGTACAAAGTCTACATTTTCTGTTATTAATCTAAATACTACAACTTTTAAAAAGTTGTGTTAGCATGCACATCTTTATGTATCCATTTAAAAATTTTTAACTTATTTGGGTCTTTATATTGAAGTGAATTTCTTGAAGCAGCATAGAGTCAGAGCTTGCTTTTTAATCCTATCACAGATTCTCTGCCTTTTAATTGTGGTGCTTTACTATTTAAATTAATTTTTACTTTTGATGTGTTTAAGCATTAAATATATTGTACTGTTTGTGTGTGTGTGTGTCCTTTCTTCATATATTCCTTTTTCTTTATTTCCTCTGTGTCAGCCTTCATTTGGTTTGATTATGCCTATTTAATATCCTTACTGCCATTTAGCTAATGTTGCTTATTAAATTAAAGCATATATTAAATATCTTTAACTTACCTCAGTCTATCATCATGTGATAATATATTGCTTTACTATAAGTGAGAAGAAAAACTATCATACATTTATCAATGTTTTTACCATTTCTGATGCTCTTCATTTC
The DNA here is from genome assembly GCA_004027955.1 of Chaetophractus vellerosus. Classification (NCBI taxonomy): domain Eukaryota; kingdom Metazoa; phylum Chordata; class Mammalia; order Cingulata; family Chlamyphoridae; genus Chaetophractus; species Chaetophractus vellerosus. The sequence goes on from PVKH010028648.1 coordinate 8,418, forward strand.
TTTGTGTAGGTCCGGATTTAAAAACCCTATCATTGTATTTTTCCCTCTGAGATTTCCTTTAAATTGTATAGTATGGAGATTGCTGGATTTGAAATTTTTCATCCTTTCTAGATATGAAATGAGTCTGAAATTAAAGATTATCTCTGGAACAAAAGTAAAAACCTGGGAAATGACCTACACCTTATCTTCAACAATGGAAAAAAGAGAAAGATAGCCTTCATAGCACATTGGAAAGTACATCAGGTGCTGTTAACTAGAATTACAGTAAAACTCCCAAAGCTTTGTTCTTATATTCATACCTCTAAGTTAAATTGAAACAAATGGAAGGTTTTCAGTGCTAGAATATTTAGTCTGAGCATTAAGAATAGAGTAGAAGCTGATATCCTCAAGAAGAAGACAGCTTCCATGCAAACTCAAATCAGTTTTATACAAAATTACCATCAAGGAAATACTGAACAAAATCTGGATGATTTGATCTACATCAACTCATACAATTAACTGGGCACTCTTGCTTTTATTTTCTTAGCATTTGTCTTCTTTGCTGATTTAAGTTTCTGTTAACACTCACAACTTTTAGGCTATCCAAGGGACCCTATATTTCATATTGGCCTTTGTATCCTCATTCCCTCCTTTACATGATTTCAGTATCTGCTTACAATTAAAGGTTTGGAAAGACAATGAAACCAAATGTTATATTTGCATTGATTTTCCCTTTGGTGCCACTCAGGTCCCTTCAGTTTGAGATCTTTAAATGAATATATATATTCATTATATATATAATATATATATATTTACTAACAAGCCACTCATGTGCTATAGTTTTCATTTATTTTTTAATGAATACATTATACTGAAACATATAAATAGAGAATAAATCCATCCAAAGTGTACAATCAATAGTATTCGGTATAATCACATAGTTCTGCATTCATAACTTCATTTTCAAAGCATTTGCATTATTCCAGTAATAATAATCATATAATAAAAACCAACCAAGCAAACAAACAAAACTCATCAACTCTCACTTTCACTATGCTTCTCCTTCCATATATAGCTGCTATTCTGTTACTTTCTCTTGTATTTATATTTTGTAAAGCAATCATGTATATGTAAATCATCCATATTCATATTTCACATGAGATTTCATTATATTATACAGCCCATGTATAATGGTTTGACAGTTTTATCTAATTATGAATTCCAAAAGTATAAATTGAATCATGCTTGTAAACTGATCTGTTCATCTGGGCATGATTGGGTTATGATTAGACCGTTGACTGGGCTGTGTCAGTAGGGCAACCCTTGGTGTGAGTGGTCTCAAGTATAAAATGCAAGGCCAAAGACAGAGGGTGCAGATTTGAGAAGCAGATTTTTGAGATGCAGTTCTGATGTTGGAAAGGGCCGTTCATCTGATAGTCTACAGCTGACCTTGTGGAAGAAGTGCTAAGCCTGGAGAGAAATGCAGGCCGGGCAGGAGAGAAACCCAAAGGCCTGAGCCCTGGCAGACGTCAGCAGCTAGCTGTCTTGCTCCAACACATGGACTTTGGTGTGATGGAAGAAACTTATCCGTTGTGGCCTGGTAACTGTAAGCTTCTACCCCAAATAAATACCCTTTATAAAGACCAACCAATTATTGGTATATTTTGCAAAGGCAACTCTTTGGCTGACTAATACACCATGTTACATTTTTTAGCTTTCCTTCTAGTAATAAACATGTCCTCAGACTTTCCCTTTTGATCACTGTCATACCCATATAATAGCTCTGCTAATTACAAACAGCATGATGTGCTCTCACCATTTCCATTCATTTCCAAAGATTTTCAAACAACCATTAAACAAATTCTGCTCAGATTAACCCTCAGCTTTCTATTCTCTACCCTCATTCGATATTCTAATTATAATGTCCATGAGTTTTCACAATATATTTAGTTCATAATAGCACAATCATACAATTTTGTCCTTTTGTGCCTGGCTGCCTTCACTCAGCATAATGTCCTCCATGTTCATCGATGTTGGCATATGATTCAAGTCTTCATTTCTTTTTACTGCTGCATAATATTCCTTATGTGTATACACCATAATTTTTTTATCCATTTATCAGTTGATACACACCTGAATTTTTTCTAACATTTGGCCATTGTGAATAATACCACTATCAACATCAGTGTGCAGATGTCTGTTTGTGTAACTGCTTTCAGTTCTTCTGGGTATAAACATAGTAATGGTATTGCTAGGTTGCATGGCAAGTCTATAGTTTCCTTAGGAAATTTTTAGGAACTGCCAAACAGTCCTCCACAGTGGCTATAAAATTATGCATTTCCACAAACAGTGAATAACTTCTCCTAACTCTCCTGATTGTCTCCAACATTATACAGTTTTCTGACTTTTTAATAGTGACCAGTCTAATAGGTTGAATAGATATCTCATTGTAGTTTTGATTTGCATTTCCCTAATTATTAGCAATGTTGAACATTTTTTCATGTCTTATTTCACCATTTGTATTTCTTATTTGGACAATTGCCTTTTCAAACCTTTGGACCTTTTTATTTTTGAGTTCTATAATCTTTTGATATATCAAGGATATTAAACCCTTATCAGATATGCAATTGCCAAATATTTTCTCCATTGAGTTGGCTACCTTTTGACCCTTTTGACAAAGTCCTTTGAGGTGCAAAAGTGTTGAGTTTTGGGAGGTCCCAATTATATATTTTTTCTTTTGTTACTCATGCTTTGGGTGTAAGGTTTAAGAAACTACCACCTACCACAAGATATTGAAGATGTTTTCCTACATTTTCTTCTGGGAGTTTTATGGTTGTTTTTATATTTAAATCCTTGATCCATTTTGAGTTAACTTTTGTATAAAATGTGAGATAGGAATTCTCCTTTCTTTCTTTGGGAAAGGGCTATCCAGTTCTCAAAGCACCATTTGCTGAATGCACTGTTCTGGCCCCACTGGGTGGGCTTTATAGCCTTGTCAAAAATCGCTTGACTGCAGAGGTGAGGGTAAATTTCTGAGTTCTCAATTTAGGTCTATTGGTCAATCTGTCTATCCTTATGCCAGTACCATGCTGTTTTTACCACTATAGCTAAGTAATTTGCTTTAAAGTCAGGAAGTGAGAGTCCTCCAACTTCATTCTTCTTTTTCAAACATTTTTTTTTTTGGTGTTTGGGGGCCCTTACCCTTCCAAATAAATTTGATAATGGCTTTTTGATTTCTGCAAAGAGCTCATTGGGTTTTTTATTGGGATTGTGTTGAACGTGTAAATCAGTTTGGGAATAATTGAGATTTCCACAATATTTAGTCTTCCAATCCATGGACATAGAATGTCCTTCCATTTATTTAAGTCTTCTTCAGTTTCTTTTAGCAAATTATTCTAATTTTCTGAATATAGCTCTTTTATATCCTCAGTTAAATTTATTCCTAAATATTTGGTTGTTTTAGCTGCTATTATAAATGGAATATTTTTTTCTGATTTCCTAATAAGATTGCATATCGATAGTGTATAAGAAGGCTATTGATTTTTGCATATTAACTTTGTATCCTGCCACTTTGTTGAACTTGTCTATTAATTCTAGGAATTTTGTTGTGGATTTTACAGGATTTTCTAGATATAGGATCATGTCATCAGCAAATAGTGAGAGTATTACTTCTTCCTTTCCTATCTGGGTGTCTTTTATTGCTTTTTCTAGCTAATTGCTGTAGCTAGAAATTCTACCACAATATTGAATAATAATGGTGACAGTGGACATCTTTGTCTTGTTCCTGATATCAGCAGAAACCTTTCAGTCTTTCATCATAGAGTACAGTTCTAGCTGTAGGTTTTTCATATATGCACTTTACCATATTGAGAAAGCTTCCTTCTATTCCTATCATTTATTATTTTTGTCTATTCCTATCTTTTAGAATGTTATCAAGAAAAGGTGTTGCATTTGTAAAATGCCTTTTCTGCATCAATTGAGATAATCATGTGATTTTCTTCTTCAATTTATCACTGTGGTTTATTAGAATAATTGATTTTCTTGTGTTGAACCACCCTTGCACACCTGGGAAAAATCAACTTGATTGTGGTGTATAATTCTTTTAACAGGTTTTTGAATTCTGTTTGCAAGTATTTTGTTGAGGATTTTTGCATCTATATTCATAGATATAGGTCTGTAATTTTATTTTACCGTAATATCTTTATCTGGTTTTGGGATTAGGGTGATGTTGGCTTCATAGAATGAGTTTGGGAGCATTCTTTCCTGATCAATTTTTTAAAGAGCTTTAGCAAAATCAGTATTAGTCTATCTTTGAATTATTAGTATAATTCACTTGTAAAGCCATCTGGACATGGACTTTTCATCTTTCAGAGGTTCTTGATGACTGTTT
>PVKH010028649.1:0-12798 GCA_004027955.1 Chaetophractus vellerosus
CTCGGAGAGGTCCCCGGGAACCGAACCCGGGGCCTCCCATGTGGTACACCGGCGAGCTCTTTATCCACTGAGCTATCTAGCCGGGCCCCTATATATAAGAATTTAATTTAGTTTTATTCGTGTTTTTTTTCACATCACCCTCAAAACAGAATTACTCTTAAACTCTTGTATCTTGTATACTATCTAGTCCAGGGGTCAGCAAAGCAATTGTCCCCAAGCCAAATCTGGCCTGTCACCTATATTTATAAATAAAGTTTTATTGGAATATCATCATACCCATTCATTTACAACACATTACCTATATTGCTGCTTTTGCACTATGCAGAGTAGTTGAAACAGAGATGGTTTGGCCCCCAAGGCCTATTTATTATCTATGCATTAAGAAAAAGTTTGCTGACCCCTGATCTAGTCGAATAAAATAGTACATGGTAGTTATGCACTGTAAAAGTAGAAAGCATATGCATATGCAACGTAAAAAAGAAAATAGGTCAGAAAGAAGAGCTATGACTCAGTATTTTTCTACCTAATTCAGGTCCAAACTAGCATAACAATTTATGTTTTCAGCTTCATGATTTTATGCCTGATTGTTTACTTAACACTACATGCCTTAGATAAAATTCTCTTTATGTAAAAGACAAATGTCATTTCTGTGCATTCCTCATTATTTCAACAAATTAAGTATAATTTTTAAAAGTGACCTCTCAACTTTGGGAATGAATTGGGTGGTAGAGAATAAGAAAAGAGGGAATAAATGATGGAGGGAGAAGGAAAGAAAAGCTTTCTTCACATGAAGACCTTTCTGTGGAATGCTGTGCTGGGTTGAACGTCTCCACCCAGAACCTCAGAATGTGACTTTGTCTGGAATAAGGTCTTGGCAGATGTACGTAAGTTAAGGATCTCGAGATGAGATCTCCTTGGATTTATGGTGGTCCCCAAATCCAACGGCAGAAGTTCTTAGAAGAGAAGGAAGAAGACACAGACAATCAAGGAGAAAGACCATGTGAAGACAGAGGCAGGGATTGGAGTGGTGCTGCCACAAGGAAGTCAAGGAAGGCAAGAGCCACCAAAAGCTGGAAGAGGCAAGGAAGGAAGGGATCGTTCCTGTAGTTTAAGGAATTCTTTCTCTCCCTTAAGCCCACAGTTAGGGAGCTCAGAGGAAGGACTTAAACATAAGGTTTCTGACACTAGAGCTGTTGGTCTTGGGTTCCACTAGTGGATACCTCTATGGAGGGTCAATACATTTCATCCGAATAGATAAAAGGAAGGGATGCAAGAGTTCCATAAACCTCACCCTTGGTTATTTCTGTTTGTTTCAGGAGTCACTTTGATGAAGTTGTCAAGACTTTGGCCCCTTTAAAACATGGAAGAAATGATCAGATTGGTGGTAGATTTACATCAAGTGTTTACAAATACTTATTTAAAATGAAAAAATTATTATAACAATATTATATTATAAAATATTTATTGAGACCGGAATCATTTTAAAGGGCTGAAAGTTTTGCAATGGTGACTACACATTTACGTATTTGGGCTAAACTATGATAGCATTGATAAGGAACAATAGCTAATGTATTTAGAAACTTTATGGTGTGCCAGGCACTCTTCTGAGGGATTTACATTGTTTTATCACAGCAATCTTATGACCTAGGAAGCATTATCATCTCAATTTCACAGAGGGAAAAATTGAGATATAGAAAGATTAAGCAATTTTCCCACATTGCTAATAGTGGCAAGGCTGGAAATTAAACCCAAGCAATTCCAGCTCTTGAGGACATGCATCTAATCACAACATCAACTGTCTTATTCGAACTTAGTAACAAGAATAGTGTTGGAAGTGACTTGAAAGCCCCTTGTCCAATTTCACCAGACAAGTTAAGTAACTACTCTGAGGTCAGTGAGCTAGAGTCAGCTCCAGTCTAGTTCTCTTTCTCCTCTCCTGTGCCACTACTTCTGCTTAAAATAAACAAATCAAAACATGCTGTCCATTCTGGAAAACAGCAGTAGACCTAATTAATCAAATATTGCCTCCATTATAACAGAAATTAATTGAGTGAAATCTTTAACATTTTGGATGTAGGTTGTCAGGTTACATGGCTTTTCTGGAACTATCACTATGTTCAGCATCACTAAATAAAATGATTATTCAGTGATGTTGTTATGCATTGGTTGGCATGAAATAAAAAAGAGACACATTAAATCTTACTCTTGAACACTTTTTTCTGTTTGTGGGTTTGCTTTGATGAGCTCATCAAGGTCTTTGGAGCTTTAAACAAAAAAGGAAGCAAAAACATGATAAATAAAAATATAATTAAATTAATTGTTTTTTAAGCTTAAGAAATTACATGTACTCAAGATGGATTTTGTTTTTAACTTCCAAAAGAAATAAATACCAGTTTGTGGCCTTAATTTAAAGAACAAAATTTGTGACCTCCATATAAATCATTGATAAACTGGCTCAGTTTTCTATTTACCCTCAAATAAAACCATAAAATTATGACTTAGATTGACTTTAAAAAATAATTCAGTAACAATGCTATAATTTGCCAAAGCTCTTACTGGGCCCAAATATTCCATCTAATGTGATAAGTACAACTAAACCACATTTTGTCTATAGTTTGCATTTGTAGTACATTTTTAAAAAGAGATTTTATATCCATTATTTCACTTGATCCTTACAACAATCAAGTGCTAAAGGTGGAACAGACATTTATGATCTTCATTTTATAGCCAAAGAAGCTGTAGCTCTGAATGGTCAAAAGACTTTCTTAAAGGCACCCAACTGGAAGGAAATGGAGTTCAGACTTTCTGATACCAATCCAAAGGTTTTTCGACATATCTTCTCTGATGAGTGACACAAATAAGGAGAAGGAAGGGAACTGATGGGATGGAGAAAGGATGAAAGATTAGACATAACCCTTACCCATGTTTACTTCTTTTTACTTCAGGGGTTACTTTGATGAGATTGTCAAGGCTCTGGCCCCTTTAAAACATTGAAGAAATGATGAAGTTAATGGTAGCTTAACATCAAGTAGATCAAACTATTCATTAAAACTCAAAATCACTATAAAAACTCATTGAGATCATGCCGAAGGGTTGAAGATTGTTAAAGATGACTATACAGAAGTAGATAGGTTTAGCAGTTGATATTATTTATGAATTCCAAAAACAGATATTGGATTGTATTTGTAAACTGGTCTGTTCCTCTGGGTGTATTAGATTGTATTAGATTCAGAAGTTTCACTTTCAGTTTATTAAATCAAGATGAGGGCTTTTATTTGACCACGTCATTAGAGTGACTTGGTTTGAGTCACCCCCCCCCCCTTGTGGGCTATATAAACGAATAAACAATCAAAGACAGGAAAGTAAATACACAGAGAAGGAGAACACAGAGTTAATTTTAGACACTGGAGCCCAGGGGAGAGAGCCAAGCTGTTCGCCTGATAGGTTGCAGCTGAAGAGACCAGAGCCCTAAACAGCTGAGAAAGCCCGGAAGGAAACAAGCCCCAGGGAGAGTTGAGCCTTATGCTAACCTACAGCTGAGATAGGAAGAAGCTGGGACCACGGAGCCTTAAGAGGAAGAGGAAGGCTGAAACTTCACAGAGACTGGCAGCCATCCTGCTCCAACATGTGGCAACAGACTTTGGTGAGGGAAAGAATTTACTCTTTATGGGCTTGTGACTGTAAGCTTCTACCCCAAATAAATACCCTTTTACAAAAGCCAACAGATTTCTGATATTTCGCATCAGCACCCCTTTGGCTGACTAATACAGTAGGGAGTCATTCATCTCTGAAACTCATTGAGATTCAGTAAAACAATGTTTTAATCTTAGAGCCATTAGGCAACTAATAAATACTGGGCTCGGACTCTGCCTTTCTTTTGATTCAAGACATGTTCTTAGCCTTTTCAGGCACATAAAACATTTTTGAAATAGTCTATCTACACGTCTCATTCCATGTTCCAGAAGGTACAACCTCTTATTCCTAACCTCCAAAATGTAGTGGGACTTTAAATCCAGCTTTGGAGAATCTGTGTCTCATAAAATTGACATTCATTAACAGGTTTTTAAAATCACAAAATTAGATTCAAATAAATATACCAATTTGTTAAAATCCACAATATGCCACCTGGTATGTACTTCTGGCACTTAAAACTGTGTTTTGAAACTAAAAATTTTGACCAGTTGCATTGGCAACAACAATAGGAAGATTAAAACCTAAAGAGTTCTAAAATGATCTGAGATGTAAGACATTTACTATAATAGAAAACTTCCCTGGAGTCACTGGAAACATGTCAGGATTTTGTTGTTATCTTTTAGTGTACTTCTGCTTCTAATCTTAATGGAAGTCTGCTTTTCTTATTGCAGCTACATGTGTTTTCCACATATGCAGCACCAGAAAATGCTCCTCTGATCTACAGAGGGGAAAACAAAGTACACAGGAAGGTGCTTTTATACCCTGTTTCTCCAAACCCTGGGACCCTGCTAAGATAGTATCACAAAGACTCCGAGGCAGTATCTATACAACATCAAAGATCCAGATATTTGGGAGCAACCAAATGTTGCCTAAAGTTTTTTTAATGTGTATCCAGATGTCTATGCATGTGTATACCCAGGCTAAAAGTAGCAATTAAAAATTTGGATCCATTATGTAAATAATGGAGCAATTAACCTAACAAGAATAACCACTTGACCCATGATTACCCCTTGTTGATTTTTCCCTAAATTCCCAGGATTCTATTTCTAAATTTGAGTATTAATCAGAAAAATGATAGTAGAGTAAGCATTGCAACTCCTACCTTGTAATATTTTTGTTGGTTGTGGAGTTTGCTTTGATTATATGTCAAGACTTTGATCTCTTTAAATATATTGAATAAAGCACATAGTAGAAGATTATTTAAATTTAAAAGTACCTAAAGTCAATGAAGAAGAGTGTGCTAATTAATGTAATAATCTGATTACTTTATTCTATTTTGAGTTTAATTGTATGAAACAATGCCTAATAGTGTATATAACTTCAGTATTTATAGCATTCTTTCAATCCACAAATGAAATCCCACTGTGGGATTTCTGTGCCAATTGCTGGCATGAAGGTGAACAATATAACACCGGTTTAGCCATGAGGCTTGCATTCTAAGTTGGGGATAGGAAGAGGAAAGCAATACGTAATTAAACAGATACGTGAATACCACAATTCCAGATAATAATATATGCTGTGAAGAAAATAAAAAAGAATGCTTGTGGACCTGGGGTTGGGGTGTTGGTGAGTTATATTCAGTAGTCAGCATCAACCTCTTTGAGAAGGTGACAATATGGGGCACAGCATTCCAGGAAATGGGAATAGCATTTCCAAATGCCTAAAGGCAGGGATGAGCTTGGAATAGAAAAAAGTCATTATGGCTGGACTTTACTGAGTGAATGAAAGGCTACAGCCAAGTGTTAGAATTTTACTTTACCTGCAATGAAAGAACAATGAAAGATCTTAATAAGGGAGAGAGCAAGATCTATTTATTTGTATAAAAGAGCTACAGAACTTAATTATGTATAGAAAAAGAAAATGATAACTTCTGTCCTCAAAAGGCCCCAAAGAAGCACAAACATATGAATGTAGACATGCACACACAATACACACACACTGCAATACTATCACATACGTGCATACAGGCACACACACATCCACATCCATGTATACATACACGCACATACCCACATGCATACATATGTTACACATAACTCATGTACACATTACCATGTGTGCACATGCACTCACACTAACACAGTACACATGCAAGCACACAGGCACACACATCCATGCACATATGTACTCATACACACACTCAGACACATATAGACACACATAGTCATGAACACACACACGCGTGCACACAAACATCGCATACTCTCAGACACATTAACACATACATATTTGTGTATGCATGCACTCACATACAAGCACACACAGGTCCTTACAAATATACCCATCAATACACAAGCATGTGCACACGTGCACACACACATGCATGCATGTGTACAGACACACACATCATGCAGATATGCACTTATATACAAGAAGGCACACACCCACAAATGGACAAACATATAAATGCACATGTACACACAAACATGTATTTGTGTACACATATATGTGCACACATTGGCAGGCACACCCATACACACACCTACATGTGAAGAGCAATACATCACAATTTGAAATATGATCTTTAATAAAAAGTAGAAAGAAAAACATGGATTTTTCTGGGGAGTCAAAGTAAATGAAATATTTGAATGCTATCTAAATCATAAAGAAAAAATCCACCTAAATTTTTATTATTGCTAGTAATTACATGTATCTACTATGTGCCAGGCATGGCAATTTTATAATCCCCATTTTCATAGATGAGTAAATTGAGGCACGGAAGTGCTAAGTAACTTTCCCTAAGGGACACAACTAGCAAGTGGGAGAGCCAGAATTTGAACCCAGATCTTTCTGACTCCCTGCTCACAATCTTTACCTCAGTTTACCTCCCTAAACCACCCAGATAGCCAAGGAAATCAACACTAATGGAAACAAGGACATTGTTTTGTCTGTTGGTTGCAAAACTGGGCAATTTTCTAATTCATTTGGTCCCTCCTCTCCTTCTGGGTCATACCACCGAAAGCAGACCGGCTGGACAGTGCACACAGCTCGCTTCTCAGCTAGCTGCAGCCTCGCCCCACACTGGGCCCACAGGCACTAGTAACATATTTTATGACCAACAAATAATATCATGTACTGAGTTAACTGAATGGAAAGAAGTTCAAAGGAAACCACATGGAATTATTTAGTGCCCTGTTTTCAGCAACATGCCAACAGCTCAGTTTCAAATATACCCCATCTGCTTCTTAAAATATAAAAAGCAAGATGACATAAGCACCCCAGGCTTACTTGGCGGTTTGTGGGTAAGGGAACTCTTTTAACAAAGTACACTTAGTTAAGCTATTCATCTTTAAACACACACTATACCATATACACAGACACACTACACATATATACACACATGCAGCACACACTTCCATGTACACTCTGCTTATGCATATACACATACTGACACGCACTCCCCACACATGCAAAGAAATAAACAATTTAGTTCAGTAAAATGGTCAGGCCAAATTCCCATTTAATTTCTCAAAATCTACATGATAGCAAACTTCACCCAAGAATGAAATATAGGGGCCGGCTGTAACCCAATTGGTAGGGCGCTGGTTTACCACATAGGAGGCCCCGGGTTCAGTTCCCGGAGCCTCCCTCAAGCGGCAGACCACCTTGAGAAGGCAAGCCGCCATGGGCAGGACAAGCCCCCGCGGGCAGGGCAAGCTGCCCCGAGCAGGCAGGCCACCGCGCGGTGAGCTGACTCGGCGGGTCACCGCAGTGGGGGTAGACAAGCAGACACAGAAGAACGCAAAAATGAACACAGCGAGAACAAGCAGAAAGGGCGGGGGGGATATGTAATAAATAAAAAATAAATCTTTTAAAAAAAAAGAATGAAATATAAATGTCCGTGTCCATGTAACATTTGTATAGAATTGCCTAATGTGATGTGCTTGGGTGTGGGGGGTGGGGAGCCCAAATTTGGTTTGGATTTCATTTTACTCTACTGAATATAAGCACTCAAAATTCCAATGTGCTTATAAATACCAAACAAAGGACTTTTACCTCACCTCTTGATATTTTTATTTGTTTTGGGATTCACTTTAATAAGCCCATTGAGGACTTGTTTTCTTTAAATAAGGAAAGGAGTTTCAATGAATATCATTAGACTAAAACACTAATCAAGTTAACAATGATTGGAAAATTAAGAAGTGGTAAGTATGCAAGTTCTCTAAATTAATGTAAATTTGTAAATACTCTAAAAGCAAATGGAAATTCTTCTCTAACAGTTTGAGCTGAAAGACCATTTAAGTTCCTTGTTTGTTAACAAAAAACATTTGATTTTCTCTTGTGTCTTCAGAGCACATAAGTATATGTGAGAGTTGTTATTTAACAAAATCAACTTTACCTTCAGGCAGCCCAGGTGAGAATACCCCAAATGCACAGCATTGAAGTCATGTAACTTAAAATTCTTTACAGAATATGGACAGAATATAAGTTTCTACTCAACAAATCAGATTTAATTGCCTCTTCTGTTTTTAATTAAGAATGATGCTTTCTTCATATAAATGCAACCACCATTCCCCCCAAATTTTTAAATCTCATTTGTCCCAGAGAAGATTATGGTGAGCTACCAAGAGCAAGAAAAAATACATTTCATGGTGGAAAAATTAATGACTCACTTCTCAGGGGACAAAGGCCACTCCATTAAAATGCAAAAGGGGTATAATCAGAATATAAAGGGGGCAGTAGAGGATGGCAGAAATATCTTGATTGGGTAATGTCGCCAAGTCCCAAAAGAAGGAAAAGGGTGGTGGTATGTCCTTACTCCCAATGCATGTACCTGCCCAGCTTCTCCCCTGGGCTGCCGTCTAAGACTGCTATTCACACAGAAATTGATTTATGAGAGTTTTATTAAGCCTCACTCTTGGCTTGTTTTTCATTTTGGAGATCCACTTTGAAAATGTTATCAAGACTGTGCTTTCCTTGAACACAAAGAAATTCAACCAAGAAGCTCATGCCTAAAAATAAATCACAGCCCAACAATACAGAGATTGAATCAGTAATAAAAATTTCCCAACAAAGAAAAGTCCAGCACCAGATGGCTTCACTGTTGATTTCTAAGAAACATTTACGGTAGAATTAATGCCAATCCTTCTCAAACTTCCAAAAAATTGAAGAGCAGGGAGTACTTCCTAACTCATTCAATGAGACTAATATTACCCTGATACTGAAGCCAGTTAAAGAAAAGCACAAGAGAGGAGAATTATAGACCAATTTCCTTTATGAATATAGATGCAAAAATCCTCAACAAAACACTTCCAAGCTGAATCCAACAGCACATTAAAAGGACTATACAAGGGTGCCTTCTTAGCGCAGCAGGCAGTGCGACAGTCTCATAAAAGGACTATACACTATAACCAAGTGGGATTCATCCCAGGAATGCAAGGGTGGTTATACTTAAGAAAACCAATCAATGTAAGACATAACGTTAAAAGAAAGAAGGGGAGGGGAATACACATGATCATCTCAATTAATGCAGAAAAAGAATTTGACAAAATTCAACACCATTTCATAATTAAAAACACTCAATAAACTAAGAAGAGAAGGGAACTTTGCAACAAAATAAAGCCTTATGTGAAAAACCCACAGCTAACATCACACTCAAAAGATGAATGACTGAAAACTTTCCCTTAAGATCAGGAACAAGACAAGGATGCCTGCTTTTACCACTTCTATTCAACATAATCCTGGAAGTCCTAGCCAGAACAATGGGGGAAATAAAAGAAAAAAGAAAGGCTTCCATTTTGGAAAGGAAGAAGTAAAACTATCTGTAGTCACAGATAACATGATCTTATATGTAAAAAACACTAAAGACTCTATAAACAAACTATTAGAACTAATAAATGAATTCAGCAGTTGCATGATACAAAATCAACATGCAAAATACAGCTTATTTCTATACCCTACTAATGATAACTCCATTTACAATAGCATCAAAAATAATTAAATACTTTGTAATAAATTTAAGAGAGACACAAGATTTATATGTTGAAAACTACAAAATGTTGCTGAAAATTTAAAAAGACCTAAATAAATGGAAAGACACCACATGTTCATAGACTGGAAGACTTAACATTGTTTAAGAAGACAATACTAACTAAAGTGATACACAGGTTCAATGTAATCCCTATCAAAATCACAACAGCATCTTTTGTAGAAATGGAAAAATATGTCCCAAAATTCATATGGGAATTCAGAGGACCCAGAATAACCAAAACAATCTTGAAAAGGAAGAACAAAATTGGAACACTCACACTTCTCAATTTCAAAACTTACTACAAAGCTACAGTAATCCAAACAGTGTGCTTCTGGCATAAAGGTAGGCATATTGACCAGTGAAGCAGAACCGTGCACCTCGAAATCAACCCTCACATCTATGGTTAATTGATTTTTGACAAGTGTGCCAAGCCATTCAATGGGCAAAGAGCAGTCTCTTCAACAACCAATAATGTTGGAAAACTAGTGAAATTGGACCCTTACCTTAAATAATATAAAAAATCAACTCAAAAGAGATCAAAGGCCTACATTTAAGGGCTAAAACAATAAAACTCTTAGAAGAAAGCATAGAGAAAAATCCAGGCCCTTGGATTTTGCAATGGTTTCTTAACTATGACACTGAAAGCATAAGCAACATAAGAAAAATAAATAAATTTGACTTCATTTAAATTTTAAACTTTGTGCATCAAAGGACACTATCAAAAGAGTAAAAAGACAGTCCACAGAATGGGAAAAATATTTGCAGATCATATATATATAAAATAAGGGTTTAATATCTACAATATATAAAGAACTCTTACAACTCAACAACAAAAAGACAAACAATCCAATTTAAAAATGGGCAAAAGTCTTGAATAGACATTTCTCAAAAAAATATACAAACGGGCAACAAGCACATGAAAAGATGCTCAATGTCATTAATTATTAGGGAAATGAAAATCAGAAACAACGTAAGATACTACCTCACACCTGCTGGATTGGCTATATTTTTTTTAAAAAAAGGGAAAATAATAAGTGTCAATGAGGACGGAGAGAAATTAGAACCCTCGTTCATTGCTGGTGGGATTATAAAATGATGTAGCCACTGTGGAAAACAGTTTGGTGTTTACTTAACATGGTAATAAAACATATGACTCAGCAATTCCACTCCTAGGTTATAACCAAACTAACTGAAAACAGGAACTCAGATATTGTATACTAATGTCCATAGCAGCATTATTCACAATAGCCAAAAGGTGGAAACAACAAGTATTCATCAACAGATGAATGGATAAACAAAAGGAGGTATATACATACAATGGAATATTTTTCGGCCATAGAAAGGATTGAAGTTCTGGTACATGATCCAAGATGGATGAACATTAAAAAATTTATGCTAAGTCAAATAAACCAAACATAAAAGGACAAATAGTGTATGATTCTACTTCTATGAAATATCTAGAAAAGGCAAATTCATAGGGACAGAAAGTAAAGTGGAGGTTAGGGACCAAAGGAAGAGTGAAATGTGGAGTTATTGCTTAATGGGTACAAAGTTTCTGTTTGGAGTGATAGAAAAGTTTTGGAAATAATGATGATGGTTGCACAAATTTTGAATGTAATTAATGCCACTTAAAAATAGTTAAAATGGCAAATTTGATGATATATATATATATACCACAATACAAAAGTAAAAAATAAATCAAAGCCCAAAACTTGGGAGACAAGGCAATTCACCATCAAAAACTGGGGCAAATCTTAAAAAAAACAAAAACGGTTTTGTTGGGGGCAAAAAGGGAAGGTCCTTTCATCCATATTTATTGTCCAATCCCATGCTAATAAAATATGGTTGTGAAGCTAAAAAGTCAATTCATTTTATGTTCTGATTTATCATCACTTATAGAAATCAGATTGAAAGACACTAATAAGTTTTACCTAGTGGTGTTTTCACTTCCTTTGGGATTCACCTTAATAACATTATCAAGGCCTTCACGTCTTAAAAATCAAAACAAAAGCATAGATTAGTTTCAGTATTCCCATGGTATTACACATACATTCCATATGCTTGATGATTAATTCAAGTCTTTGGGGAAAATAATACTGATATTAAACTCACGTTTACTATAAAATGCTTATAAATAATATAATTAATCTTTAGGATTTTATTGCATTATATGTAAATTCAAATAGTATATATGGTAGAATCTCCAAAGTGAAGATCATGGGCACTAGGAATCAGAGACAGAAGAAAAAACACAGACTTAAAGACATGACCCCCTCAATATCACTGAGAAGGTCAATTAATCTATGAGAAAATATGCAAGTTTCAGAAACATCCAAGCAGTTCTTACCCTCTGCTGGGTTTATCTGTCCCAGTGTTCTCTTTGATAAAAGTTTCAAGGTCTTGACTTCTTTGGGGGAAAAACATCAAAACCTTATTGTCAGTTAGGTTACATACAATTTTCTTTAAAATGTGTTTAAACAAGAATGTCCCTGAAAGTAGTGTCAGATGGTTCCAGGGCCAAATGCCCAGAAAGACCTTTGACTTTAATTATCCTTAGCTTACCTTATTAATTTCCACCATAGTGCTTGATTTAAACCATAAAATTAGAGTGAGATATGTCTCTCACTTTGCAATTTTGTCCTTTCAATTTCTTCGTTTTAAAAAATGTAAAATCTATGATTTATGAAAATATCAAAGATGAACTTTTATGGCAGATTTTCCTGTACTTGCTTCAAAGGCAACTGATATATGTGGCCCATGGGAAGCAAATGTGGCTCAAGCCATTAAGCTCCTGCCTACCTACATGAGAGGTGCCAGGTTCAGTTCCCGGTGCCTCCGAGAGAAGATGAGCAAGACAGTGAGTGGGTGTGATGGAGAGGCCCAGTGAGCTGATGCAACAAGATGATGCAACAAGGAGACACAAAGAGGAAAGACAATGAGAGACACAACAAAAAAAGCAGGGAGCTGAGGTGGCTCAGGTAATTGAGCACCTCTCTCCCACATGGGAGGTCCCAGGTTCAGTTCCTGGTGCCTCCTAAAGAGAAGACAAGCAGACACAGAGAGCACACAGTGAATGGATACAGAGAGCAGACAGTGAGGGCAAACAACAGGGGTGGGGGGGGCGGAATAAATAA
>PVKH010028650.1:0-12799 GCA_004027955.1 Chaetophractus vellerosus
TCATGGAGGCTTGCCTGCTCATGGTGGCTTGCCTGTTCATAGCGGCTTGTCTGCTCATGGCAGCTTGCCTTCTCCAGGAGGCCCCAGGAACTGAACCCGGGGCCTAGTTGGGAGGTTTTTGATGACTAATTCTATCTCATTACTTGTGATTGGTCAGTTGAATTTATCAAGTTCAGCTTTTGTTAATATAGGTTCCTTGTATGTTTCTAGTAATTTATCCATTTCCTCTAAGTTGTCCATCTTGTTGTCATGCAATTTTTCAAAGTATCCTCTTATGATATTCTTTATGTCTGTGGGGTCTATGGTAATATACCTTTACTTTTTTCATATTTTATGTATTTGTATCTGCTCTAATTTTTCATTGTTATTATAGGTAAGTGTTTGTCACTTTAATTGATCTCAAAGAACCAACTTTTGGTTTTGTTTACTTTTTCTAGTGCTATCTTATTTTCAATTTCATTTAGTTCTCCTCTATTTTTTTATTTTTTTCTTTCTACTTCCCTTGGGGTTAATTTATTTTTCTTTTTCTGAATCCTTCAGGTGTGCAGTTAGATCTTTGATTTTAGCTCTTTTTTCTTTTTTAATATAGGTATTTATGGCTATGAATTTTCCTCTCAGTACAACTTTTGCTGCATCCCCCCAATTTTGATAAGTTGTGTTGTCATTTTCATTTATTTTGAGGTAGGTACTAATTGCTTTTGTGATTTCCTCCTTGACCCACTGATTGTCCAAGAATATGTTTTTCAACTTCCATATCATTTGTGCCTAATCTGGTTCTCTGTCCCTTACAGATTTCCAGCTTCATTCTATTGTGCTAAGAGAAATTTCTTTGTATAATTTCAATTTTTCTGAATTCATTGAGAGTTGTTCTGTGACCTAGTATGTTGTCTTTCCTGGAGAATGATCCATGTGCACATGAGAAAAATATATATCCCAATTGTATTTGGCAGTAATGTTCTGTAAATATCTATTAAGCCCACATCCTCTAATATATTATTCAAAGGCTTTGTTTCTGTTTGGATTCTCTGTTGAGATGTTCTGTCTAATGGTGATAATGGTGTATTAAAGTTCCCCAGTATAGAGGCATCTATTTCTCCACTTAGTTTTTCCAGGGTTTGCCTCATGTATTTTGAGGTGCCCTGGTTAGATTCACAAACGGTTATGATTATTCTTTCTTCTTGATATGTAACCCCCTTTATTAATTTATAGTGTCCATTTTTGTCTCTTACAATAGTTTTGATTTAAAGTCTATTTTGTCTGATATCAGTATAGCTACTCCTTCCTTTTTGTGGTTATTTCTTGCTTGTAGAATTGTTTTCCAACCATTCACTTATGCCTCCTTGAATCCCTTGGTCTAAGGTGGGTTTCTTGTAGACAGCATATAGATGGGTCATATTTCCTTATCCATCCTGCCAACTTGTATCTCTTGATTGGACAGATTAATCCATTAACATTTAATGTTATTACTGTCAAGAAATTATTTGCATTACCCATATATTCTTTGAGTTTAGATATGCTGTATATAGTTTTTATTTCTCTTATCTTTTCAGTTGTCATTGAACTCTCCTCCAACCTCTCTTTCCTGTTTTTTTTCATTTTGACATGCAGAACTACCTTTATTATTTCTTCAAGTGCAGGTTTCTTATTAACATACTCTCTTAATTTCTGTTTATCTGTGAATATTTTGAACTCTCCCTCATTTTTGAATGCCAGCTTTGTTAGGTAGAGAATTCTTGGTTGCAAGCTTTTTTCTTTTAACACCTTGGCTATGTTATACCACTGTCTTCATGCCTCCATGGTTTCAGACTGGAAATCAGCACTTCATCTTATCAAGCTTCCCTTATATATGAAGGATCTCATTTCTCTTGCTGTTGACTGTATTCTCACTTTTTCTTGAGCATTGGACAATTTGACAAGTGTATGTTTTAGAGTAGCTCTGTTAGGATTTACATTGTTTGGGGTTTGCTGCAATTCCTGGACATGTACTTCCATGTCCTTCAATAGAGTTGGGAAGTTTCAAGCCATTATTTCCTCCAACATACCTTCTGTTCTTTTTTCCTTCTCTTCTCCCTCTGGGATGACTATAATGCATATTTTTGTGTGTTCATGCTGTCATTAAAATTTCTGAGTCTCATGGATTTTTTCTATTTTTGTATCTATCTGTTCTACTGTCTGATTTCAGCTGCACTGTCTTCCACATCACTGATTCTTTCCTCTGCATGTTCAAATCTTCTGTTATGTGCTTCCAGTATCTTTTGATTTCTTGTGCTGTGCCATTCATTCCCATCATATCTGTTCTTTTCTTATTCATGTTTGCAATTTCTTCAGTGTGTTTTCCTAGTGTCTTTTTAATATACTTAATCCTTTCCTTCACTTCATTAAGTTGATTCATGATATTTGTTTGGACATCTCTGATTAGTTGTTCCATGTTCTGCATCTCCTTCTGATTTTTAGTTTGTTCATTGGACTGGGCTATGACTTTCCTGTTTCTTTGTATGAGGTTTAATTTTTTGTTGATGTCTAGAAATACATTTATCTTGATGAGATTGTTCAGTTGATTAGCTTCTCTTTGTAATCTAGGGTTTTATTTATTTATTTTTGTTTATGTGTGTGTGGCAAGTTTTTTACTTCAACTCTTCATTCTTCTTATTTTATTTCCTTCCTGTTTTTTTGTTCCCTTGAAATAAAAAAATTAGAGCCAGAATAAAGGAAATAGGTAAGAAGAGAGAAAGGATAATAGTAATAATAATAGTAAAATGTAGAAGAGGAACCATATAAGACCTAGGAAAATGAATAATTAACTTGAGTAAGAAGTTCAGAAGAATAAGAATTTAAAAATGTAGTACAAAAAATGAGATGAGAAACTGAATAGAGAAAAATAGATAGGATGAATTAAAAGGCCACAATGATGAGAAGAGAAGGAACAAGCAAAGAAAAGACAAAAAGAGAAAAGTGAAAAAAAGAAAGAAAACATAGAGAAAAAGGAGAGAGAAATAAAGGCAAGGAAAATTGAAGACCAAACAAAAAGAGGTGGAATGTAAGAACAACAGAATACAGAAGATAGAAAATTGAAGGAAGGAAAAAAATAGCATATATAGACATAATTGCTAAAAAAAGCGTGGGGAAACAATGAAGGGGAAACACAATAAAGAAGAAACAAGATAGCAGCACCTGATTTTAAAAAAGGGGGTGGAAGAAATTGGATAAAAAAGGAAAAAAGAATGGAAAGAAAGAAATAAAGAAAGAAAAGCCATGGAAAAGCAGCCTTCTTCTTAGGCCCCTAAGGAACTTCTCAGGCTGCCAGTGTTCATCAATCAATTACCCTGTAGCCTACCCTCTGCAGGTTTTGAAATGGGTTATAACAATTAAACTAAGTTAAATTTTAAAAATGAACCTTTTTTCAGAAAAATAAAAGAGCCAAGAAAAGCTAATACAAAAAGAATGTCTACATGTTCCCTGCCTTAAAGTATCAGCTGGATGTCTGATAACACAGTTGATCACTTCTCTAAGAAGGACCAGGAATTAAACCAAGAACCATGCATGTTCAGTGCAGGAACTCCTTCACTGAGCTAAACTTTTTCCGTGGTCAGCTATCCTTGCAGAAAACTACCTGCCTACTTTCTCTTGGGAAGGGTAGAATCTTTGCAGTTGGCCAGAGCCCTGTTGATTAGGCACCTGTCTGTCCTGTCCCCTTTCTATTCTAATTGCTTTCTCTTTCTGGGCAGCTGGGCATGACAGCCTGTGTGAGCAGATATGCACTTCCCTCTCCTGATCAGGTTGAGGTCCCTTCAGAGATTCAAAGGGGATCATGGTGACCAAACTCACTGCAAAAAAATCACTCTCGACCCTCTTCCAGACTGCTTCCTTTCAGTGGGCCCTAAATAGGCCCTTTAAAGCTTATTGAGGTTTTCCATCACCTGCTTCCCTTAGGTGAGTTGGAATTTTGATAGTTTTCAGCACCAGACTTGCCAATTGCCTGTCTCTGCCCTCTCTCCAACTATGTTCCTCTCTCCCAGGGTGGCTGGATATGTCAGACTGCCTAAGCAGATTCCCCTCTCCCCTCATCCTGTGGCCACCTCGGTGCCAGCTGATATGCTTCCCAACATTCAAGGGAGGCCCAGGTAACCAAACCCATAGATAAGAAACCTTTTTCCACTCTTCACCAGAACTGAATTCTCCCAGAGAATGCTGCCTCCCACTTGGTGGCTGGTGAGAGTGAGGGGGTACATGGAGGCTTTTTGCCTTCAGGGTGGGGCTTAGCTATCCACTGTTTCCAGCCACAGGGTGAGAAACTCACAGCTTTCCCTTAGGTTCTTTATCTCTTTGTCTGGTTCCTTCCAGATTGATGCCCTGAAACCTCCTGCTCTGTAGGCTCGCAAAACAGCTCACTCAGGTAGGATTTTGCACCTTCTCAGCCATTTTTGTGAGAGAAGTAAGGAATGCACATCTAAGCCAATACCAACTTTCCAGGACACCTTGAACCCATTTTAAATAGAACATTTTATAGAATTTAATTTTAGTTAAGGTGAGGCCATTTGAAGGGGTTTGAGCTTTAATCTTATTACTGTAGTCCTATATAAGCAGAATGAAACTCAGATATAGAAAGAAAGTGATGGAATAAGCTGGAAGTCAATGGATCCTGGAGAAGAAAGGAAAAGAGATAGCCAATTAAAAAATTTAAAACACAATTCAAAATGGGCAAAAGATTTTAATAGATAGCTCTCCATAGAAGATATAGAAATAGCAAATAAGCACATGAAAAGATGCCCAGCATCATTATCCATTATGGAAATAGAAATCAAGATTACAATGATATATCATTCCAAACCCACTTGAATGCCTACTATTAAAAAACAGAAAATAACAAGTGTGGGAGATGATGTGGAGAAATGGGAACATTTGTTCATTGTTGGTTGGCATATTAATGAGACTGATGTAGCTGTTGTAGGAAACAGTTTTGTGGTTCCTCAGAAAGTTAAGTGTAGAAATACCATGTGACCTGTAAATATCACTTCTGCATATAAATCCTATAGAATTAAATGCAAGGACTCAAACAGATATCTGTACACCAATCTTCATGTCATCCTTATCCACAAATACCAAAAGATGGAAAAATCCAAGTATCCTTCATCAGATGAATGGATAAACAATATGTGGTATATACATGAAATGGAATATTATTTAGCTGTAAAAAGGAATGAAGTTCTGATGCATACTACAGCAATGATGAACTTTGAAAACAACATGTTGTATGAACTAAGCAAGGCTTAGAAAGACAAATATTTTATGTTCTTGCTGATATTCAGAAACTAGAATACAGGTTTCCAGGGGCTGGGCTGGATAGAGAATTGGGAGTTAATGTGTACTTTGTACAGTATCTTCTAGGGGTGATGGAAAAGAATTGGTGATGGATGGTGGTGATGGCAGCACAAACTTATATATATAATTATCAACACTGATTTGTATATTTAAAAATAGTTAAAAATGAAAAATTAGGTTATATCTACAATACCAGAATAAAAATTAAGAAACAACAAAACAAAACTTAGAACTGTATAACACAGTGAGTCATAATAATGTAATTAAAATAATATTACATAATCATATAAAACACAATTACAACAATGATGCAAAACAATAATAGGAAAAATACATGTGAAGAGGTATAATGTATCTCTGTTCTTTCTGTATGATGTTTCAGTAAACCTACAACTTCTCTAATTAAAAAAATATTTACACCTCTTCTCATAAAATGTAAGAAATCTGAAAATTTCTAATTTCATTTGCTCCCTGTCATTTCAGCCATTATTTTCAGGTATTTTACATTTATATATATATTACAAACCTGAAAATGCAATGTTTTATTGTTTTAATATTGTTGTATTTATTGTTTTATTATTTTACTTTTTATAATTTTTAAATTTCCCAACCTGACTGTTTTGAAAAGCTTCTGTGTGTGTGTGTGTGTACTTTTCAATTAATAATCTGTTTTTAATGTTCAGAATTTATTCAATCTGTAAGTTGATGATTTTTTCCAAATTTTAAAAAATTCACCCACTTTTTATTGAACTTTTTTCTGACCCAATGAGGCTATGTTCTTGTTTTGTTTTAAACAGTTTTCTTTTTTTATTTTATTTTTTAAAAATATTTATATTAGATAAATAATTCATAAAAAATGTAGGGGATTCCCATATGCCCCACTCCCTTCCCCTCCCACACTTTCCCACATTAACAACATCTTTCACTAGTGTGGTACATTTGTCACAAATTAATGAGCAAGTATGGAGCATTGCCACTAACTGTAGATTATAGTTTACCACATAGGTTAAACTTTCTCCAGCAAAATTTTGTAAGTTATGACAACAAATATAATGGCCTGGATCAACAGTTTTTCGTTGTGTTTGTTTTTCTCTTAGCTCCTCAGTTTGAAAAACATTTTTTTATTTGGTTTCAAGTTTACTGATGCTCTCTTTGATAGCCTACAATCTGGAGTTGTGTCCTTTTGGCATTTCTTTTCATTTTCATGTATTTTTCTTTACCTTTTTAGTATTTCTACTTAGTTCATCTTGTTTTATTCTGCATTTTTTTCTCCTGGGACCTCTTTTATATTTCCACTTCAAGATCATGTTTGCCTTAAGTCATTAAATATATGTACAAAACTGTTTTAAAGCCCCTCACTGCTAATTCAAATTTTGGGATTATCTTGAAATCTGTTTTTATTACTTTTTATTCATTGAAATGGTTCACATTGTCTTGTCTGTCTTATGTTTAGTAAATTTTTATAATATATGATCATACTTTGTGAATGATACATTGTAGGGGGTCTAGATTATGTTGTCTTTCAATAAAAGGTATTGAGGTTTGTTCTGGCTGGGACTGGTAATAAACTATTGACAATGCCTATTGAACCTAAGGGATTTATACTATTTTTTGTTAAGGATGATCAAATTCATTTTGTCCTCAGTCTGCAGGCCAGACCACTATTTCAGGGCAAGGTCCTTACTTCAATGGTGTGGCTTTTGGTTTTGGGGTTTTTTAAATCTTAATTTCATCCCTGAATTCATCAAAGATAAGTGTAGTACTGGCTGGGCCATACATTCAGCTTCTCCCAACTCTTCATGACTTCTGGCCTCTGGTATTTATGTTCTGTTCTCATCAAAGTAGCAGCCCCTATTGCAGAGCCTGCTGATTCCCCTTCTGCACATATAGAGCTAAACCTTCAGCTAAGGACCTACAAGGAATCCCAGTACTGATAATTGTGGCACCTCCTTTTGATACCCTATCTTTAATGTTCCAACTTTTTCAACTGTGGGAATTTCAATTTCTGCCTCCTGGTATTAGCAAGGCCTTTATACTGTGTACTCTGTTTCTCCTTAGTCAGAAAGGAACACAGAAAGGCAAGTATACAAGGGTCTTTTTTCATATATTTCCATTTTCTCCTGGGTACCTGACCTGGTATGCCTCTTGTCCAATGTCTGAAAACATTTTTCATCTACATTTTATTGAGCTTTAGAATTTTTTGTGATGGCAGGGGAATTCTTCTACCACTCATGGCACCATGGCAGAAGTCAAAATCTGACCCAAGAATTTAAATATCTCTGATATAAAATGATGATATAGTTTGATCCTTTACCTCAGTATATTTTTACCTATATTATCTATGTCTTTTTTTGCTCTCATTTTCAATTCAACTTTTTTAACTTATTGAAGTATGGATCTTTATATTCTGACTTTTTGGATAAATGCTATTCAATATTCATTTGCTTTTAATTCATTCATTATTTCAATTTTACAGTTTCATTTCTCTTACTTTCTAATGTTGAATTTATTAGTTTTCTCTAGCACCTGGAAAAACATGATTATTTTCTTTATTTTTTGTTAACTGTTTAATAATACAGAAATTTAATATTTCCATTATTCTTCTGATTCCTGCTTTAAATTATATGTAGTAATGTAAATTATTCATATATCCATTGTATAAATATTCTAGAGTTAAATATTTTATTTGTTATTTGGCCTAGAATTAATTAAATGTATTTTTAATTTTCAAATTAAAAAGTATTAAAATACTTTCATATTTTATATTCTGAATATTAATTTTTAAAGTTATTGTATTTTTTCAAGTACTGCAGCCCTATTAATTTAACCTTTGGAAAGTTTTTGAAATTTATGGATTAATTGTAATCAATTTAGATAAATAACTCATAGTTGTTGATAAAGAAAGTTTCAAAAGTTGTTATGCCAAGTTGAAATTATCACATATTTATTCAGAGTTTATAAATTTGGAAATGCATTTAACCTGCTGGAATAACTAGACACTGGATGTGTTATTTCATTAAGTCACTTAATTTTATTCATTTTTTAGTAAATGTTAATTTGAAATTCTATAATGCACCAGGCACTGTCTACAGAGTATAGGGAAAGAATAAAAGATCTTTGTCCTTTTGGGTATTATATTCCAGCTGGGAGATATATAATAATATTCAGAAGTAAGTGATATGCCATGTTAAATGGCATAATGTAAAGACTAGTATAAACAATATAAAAAATGTGGAGAAACAGGAAAACTCACTCATTGATGGTGGGAGTGTAAAATAGTGGAGGCATTGTGAAAGACTGTTTGGCAGATCCTCATAAAGTTAAGTGTAGAATTACTCTATGACTTGACAAGCACACCTCTAGGTACCTAGCCAAAATAATAGAAAACAGGGTGTCAAACAGATATTTGCCTACCGAAGTTCATAATAGCATTATTCACAATTACCAAAATATGGAAGCAACCCAAGTGCCCATCAAATGATGAATGGACAAAATGTGGTGTGTACACACAATGGAATATTATTCAGCCATGAAAAGGAAAGAAATTCTGACACATGCGAAAACATGTCTGAATCTTGAAGCTTTCATGTGTAGTGAAATAAGCCAAATACAAAATGACAAATATAGTATGATGTAACTGCTATTAAATAATGAGAATAAGCAAACTTAGAGAGTCAGAATCTAGAGTGAAGGTTACCAGGGGATGGTGTGGGGATATGGAATAGGTAGTTAAGGCTTAAAATGTACATAGTTTATGTTTGGGGTTATGGAAATGTTTTGATAAAGAATGGCAGTGGTGGTATGCAATATTGTGAAGGAAATTAATGTCATTATATCATATATTTGAATGTTGTTAAAAGGAGAAATATTAGAAAAAATGAAAATACAAGAAAGGATAAGGGATGAGAGCTTCAAGTATGGGGTATGAGAAAGCAATTGCAAAAATTGTTTACAGGGCAGTGCAAAGCTGGAATTAATCAAAAACATGAAGTGAGGAAGAGTTATGGTATGTCATTGGAATGACAATGGTATAGAATACAGCTGCCACCTGTGCCCAGATTAGGGATGGTATCAGTCCATATAATTATGATAAAAAACTAAAGGAGAATATGTTTTGTGTTTATCTAATAATGTCTACACGTTAGGATATTTCTGAAATATGCGTTACTATTCCTCCAATACAGCATTTTATAAATGTAAATAAATTTTGTCATCTATATGCCTACATTCAAATATTTCCATACCAAAGATACGTTGGTGCATGTATTGCTGTTCTGAGTCATTGTGTAAGTTGACTTTACTATAAGTAGAATTGATGTCTTCAGGATTGATGGCTTGATGTACCCTCATACTATTCACGTTATATCCTCTGCATACATGATGAAGATAATTCCCCTTCGGGAATCCCTGTGAGCTCCTCAGTGTTATGTCACTTGCACATATGCCCTCACACACTCATCCACTTCCTCTAGAGGTGCCTTTTGCACTCTGGCTCTAAACCATAGCTTTCTAATCATTATGAAATTCTATCCTTCCCACTTTCCAATCACAAATATTGATTATGTCCATTTTGAAATATGAAAAATTATTTGGGACATCTTAACATTTACATCGAGTGTGTACTGAAGAATCAGGAAAATAAAAATATTGCTTAGAAGACAACCTACACCTGGCCACTAGATATAGAGGCTCCAGACTCAGATAAGAGAGCCCATATTTGAGGGTTACTATTATACTGTAATTTGGGACTCAGTATCTATCTATGCCTTTATCATCTAAATATAAGGAATGACTTTGCATTTGTTTTTGCTCCTCAATAGTTTATGACTAATGTGCAAGGTACTTAATAGAAACAATCTCATTTTATTTCATATTACAACTGCTTCCACCTTATTTATTCTTCTTTCTTATTTTTATTCCAAATTTTGTTTATTTGAGGAAACCTTAAGAGTCATAAAATAATGTTCTGTCAGTAAAACTCACTCTGTTCCCAAGAGGGGTACATGTTTTCTGAACCTACCAAAATATTCTCCTCATAACTAGTAATCAAAAAATGCTTCTTTTAAGAGTAATTCTTAAATGTAAACTCGAGACCCAAAGTAATAGTTTTGGGTGCTTCATTTTGTAATGTCTCTGATCAATTATCCAAAGAGAACTCATATACCTCTATTAGGACCAGGAAATGTTTGATAGCAGAATATAGTGCAATACATACTAAAGAGTTCTTTGTAAAAAAATAGATTTCCACTTTCCATTCCAATATGTAGAGTTTGTACATTGTGATTTGTGGCAGTTTGATATTATTTATGACTTCAAAAAGAGATATAAATTATGTTTGTAAACTGGTCTATCCCTCTAAGGATTCCCTTTGGTTGGTTACATTCAAAGGCTTACTTGATTAAATCAAGATTAGGGCTCTGATTTGACCACATCATTAGGGTGTGCAGGGTTGATTCCCTGCTCCCATGGTGGGCTATATAAATAGACACTCACACAGAAAGAGACACACAGGAATAGAGAAAGCTCCATAGATGACAGAGGGGAGAACTTTGTCAGGTCTGATACTGCAGCCCCAGGAAGAGAGATGAGCCATTTGCCAGATATTTTGCAGCTGAAGAGAACAGAGAAGTTGAGCCCTATGCCAACCTATTGCTACAATACACAGAAGAAGTTGGGCCCAAGGAGCCTGAAGAGGAAAGAGGAAGGCTGAACCTTCACAGACATCACCTGCAATCTTGCTGCAACAGGTGGCAACAGACTTTGGGTGAGGAAGTACCTTGAGTTTTACTCTTTAGGGCCTTGTAACTGTAAGCCTCTACCTCAAATAAATATAATTTATAAATGCCAAGGGGTTTCTGGTACTTTGCATCAGCACTCCTTTTGGATGACAAATACAGAATTTGGTACCAAGAGTGGAGTCATGCTTTTGCAATTACCAAAATGCTGGAATGATTTTATAAATGAGTAAGGGGATGTTTTTGGAGGAATTATGAGCTGTTTGATAGAAAAAGCTTAGATTTCTTTGAAGAGATTTTTGGTAAGAATATGGACACTAAAGAGACTTTTGATGAGTGTTTAAAAGTCAATGATGAAACTATTATTGGAAACTAGAGGAAAGTTTATCCATGTTTTAAAGTCACAGAGAACTTAACAATATTAACTCTTGATGTTGTATGCAAAGCAGAATGTGAAAACTTTGAGCTTGGATATTTAGCCAAGGAGATTTCCAAAGTAAATATTGACAAAGCAGCTTGGCTTCTCCTTGCAGTTTATAGCAAAATGTTAGAGGAAAGACATAAGATGATAACTGAATTGTTGTTTACAATGAAACAGAAACTAATACTGGAAATTCCAAGCTTCTGGAAATTGAGCCCCGAGAATATCATGCCCCATTTAAGGAATCAACTAAATTTGGAACTTATAAATCAGGATTGAAAATGCAGCCATCCAAGAAAGACTTGTGGAAAGTTTTACTATCTCATGGCTTGGACCCTGGCTTCCTTCCTGCATGCTAAATTAACAAGCTTTTTGAGAAAGCTGTATGAACAAAACTACTGTCAGCCTGGATTAAAAGGGACATGGAGGGGAGAGATGAAAGGGAAAATGGCTTAAAGAGGAAAACCAAGGAAGCTAAGGTCTGGAATTAAGAAATCTCTTTGGGCTAAGAAAGGGACCCCAACCATGTGTACAGAAAGGGTGAGTTTGTCCTGGCAGTTAAAGAGGGTGGATGTTCTAGCCCATTGTTAATGGAGAGTTTTGCTGTTCCAGGCTACAGAGTAGGTGGAGCACATTCCTCATGGGCTGGGAAAAGCAAGGTCAGCACCCCATAGGTCTGAGAGGGGTGGACCTGTCCTCCATAGATTAAGGGAGGCCAGGTTGCCAATTCATTGCTCTGAAAGGGCTGCACCTGTGTGCCAGAGATTAGGGAGGATGTTGTTTCCACCTCACTGTACTAAGGGAGTTGAGACTTGTGATGGTTAGGCTAATGTGTCAACTCGGCCAGGTAATTGTGTCCAGGTATTAGGGCCAGCAAGCACTGGGCTAATTGTAATACAAGAGCATTTATGGACTTCGATCACCAATGAGTTTACTGTATGGATGGCTGATTACATCTGCATCAATCAGGGAAATTGGATCAAGAATGGATGATGCTTTTATCCATTCAGTTGACTGCCATAAAAGGGAACTGATTTCAACATTCAGAGAGAACTTCCCAGCTCATCATTTGACAGCCAACTTCTCCCAGAAACTCATCGAGGACCCTCCTTCAGTCTTTCATCGGAGCCCCTGGCTTGCAGCCTGCCTGCGGAACCTGGACTTGTGCATACCCACGGTGATGTGAGAGACTCTTATAAAATCTTATATTTTTAACAGGTATCTCCTGTTGATTCTGTTTCCCAAGAGAACCCTGACTAGAACACGACTTTAACTCAGAGATTGTAAAGTGTGGTCATCACCTCAATGTTCTTGGAGGGTGAGG
>PVKH010028651.1:0-12798 GCA_004027955.1 Chaetophractus vellerosus
CTGCTCTCTGCTTCTCTCTAATCTCTGCTTCTACTTGAGACCACCCCCACCGAGGGGTGGGGCTCAACGTCTCACTGATGTGGCAATTAACGCCCCACTCACAACTCAATCATACCCAGATGAACAGATGAGCCTACAAACACAATCCAATTTATATTTTTGGAATTCACAATCAATTCAAACTCAAACCACCACACTATTCAATAACAATCACACAAATCTCTTAAAACAACTCAAAGAATTGAAGGAAAACATGACTGAATAGGTAAAAGATTTTAAGAAGACATTGGGTGAGCATAAAGAACAATTTGAAAGCCTGCAAAGAAAAGTAACAGAGCAACTGGGAAGTCAAGACATGATGGAAGAGATTAAAAATACTTTAGAAAAACAGTATGTCAGCAGCGGGATGGCTATAGTGGGGGCAGTGGCTGCAGAAGCCCAAGCAGCTGCAGCTGCAGTGGATGCTAGTGTCCAAGCAGCATTGGCAGTGGCACCCCAGGGAGTTTAAGATGGCAGCAGGTGGGGTGGGGTGGTGGCAGGAGGAGCAGCACTGCAGGCTGTTGTGTGGACAGTTGGGGCAGGACAATATCATAGTACTGCATGGGAAGCTCACTGTCATGGCAATCTGGGTGCTTGAGACCTATCAGAGCCACAAGAATTTAATTCTTTTTCAACCATCAATTCAGATCCAAGGGCTCCAAGGGCTTGTCAAAATTCCAAAAGATAATCTCCCCAATTAAGTGTATAACTTTAACTTTGACTTACCAAATGTGTGTAAAGACAACCCTCAAGGAAGCTTTGACTGCATCCAGCTAACATTCTCAGGGAAAAAAGTGCAAATTTGGAAAGTGCCTCAAACTGTTTCAGATACACTACCTGAGAGGAAAAGATCAACTCCCATGAACCCTGCAAATATGATTTGAAAGACACACAGCAGCAGCAGTGTTTCTCAGCGGCCAAATAGGGACAGAGTGATTCACTTACTGGCACTGAAGGCCTACAAGAAACCTGAGCTGCTTGTTCAATTGCAGAAATATGACATCAATCAAAATGACAAGAACTCCCTCAGAGCAATTCTGCAACAGGTAGCCAATCTGAATCCTAAGGACTTCTCATATACCTTAAAGGATTATGCTTTTAAAGAGCATCAAAGAGACTGACCTGGATGCAGTGATATAGACAGACAGTCATTGGAGTCAGTGCTCTCTAGAAAACTTTTATCATGAGGGCACATAAGTGGGAACATGGTATTGTCTAATTATATTGTCTTTTCTAAGTGCTGCCAGTTGAAAAGGGAAGCATTATGTTTACAGATCTGTTTAGAAATGTTTGCCAAATTTTTGGTAGTATAATCAATAAAGATGTTTGTCTCCAGTATCTAAAAAAAAAAACCCAAAAAACAAAAAATACATTAGGGGCACATAACAGCAGATTTGAATTGATTGAAGATAGAATTAGTGATATCAAGGACAGAACATCTGAACTTGAAAACAGGAGAACAAAAAGAAAAAAGAATGGAAAAATGGAACAGGGTCTCAGGGAAGTGAATGGCAATGAGAAAAGCAAAAACATGCATTATTGGTGTCCTGGAAAGAGAAGAGAATGGAAAAGGGGAAGAAAGAATTTTTGAGGAAATTATGACTGAAAACTTTCCAATCCTTTCAAAGACATGAATATCAATTTCCAAGAAGGACAACACACCAGAAATGGAATAATTCCAAATAGACCTACTCCAGGATACCTACTATTAAGAATGACAAATAGCAGAGATAAAGAAAGGATTCTGAAAGCAGCAAGAGAAAAGCAATACATCACATACAAGGGAACCTCAATAAGATTAAGTGCTAACCACACATCAGAAACCATGGAGGCGAGAAGAAAGTGGTATGATGTATTTAAGGCACTGAAAGAGAAAAACTGCCAGTCAAGAATTCTGTATCTGGCAAAACTGTTCTTCAAAACTGAGAGTAAGATTAAGGTCTTCACAGAAAAACAAAAGCTAAGAGTATGTTACCAAAAGACCAGAATTACAAAAAATACTAAAGGGAGTGCTGCAGCCTGAAAGGCAAAAAAAAAAAGAAACCAACAACACAAAAACAAAAAACAGGGTGAGAGAGCTTGGAGAAGAGTGTAGAAATGAGGTTTATTAGGAAAGGTAAATTAAAGGGTAAAAAGACAGACAACAGTAAGATATGACAATGGAAACCCAAAGGATGAAATGGATGAGGTAAGTAAAGCCTTTACAGTAATAACATTGAATGTTAATGGCTTGAACTCCCCAACCAAAAGACTGATAGAATGGATTAAAAATATATGAGCTATCTATATGCCATCTACAAGAGACTCACTTCAGATATAAGGACACAACCAGGTTGAAAGTGAAAGATTGGAAAAATATATTCCATGCAAATCATAACCAAAAAAGATCTGCAGTAGTGATATTAATATTAGACAAAGTAGATTTAAATGCAAAACTGTTATAAAGGATGAGAAAGATAAGTACATATTAATAAAAGGGGCAATTCTCCAAAAAGAAAAAAAACTATAATAAATATCTATGCACTGTCACAGTTTGATACTATTTATGAATTCAAAAAAAAGTTATTGATATGTTTGTAAACTGGTCTGTTTCTTTAGGGATGATAACCCTTTGCTTGCATTAGATTCAGCTGAGATGTCTGATTAAATTATGTTAAGATTAGGGCTTTGATTCAACCACATCATTAGAGTGCTACTCATCATTGAGTCCTAGCCCCCTTGGTGGGCTGATAAAAAAGACTCTCACACACAAGTAGACACACAGAGAAGTAGATGCACAGAGAAGAAGAACACAGAGGCAGAGAGATAGCTCATTAGATACAGCAGAGACCCCAGGAAGAGAGATGAGCCTGATAGTCTACAGCTGCCCTTGTGAGGAGAACAGAGCAGCTGAGTCTGGAAAGAGATGAGCCCCAGGGAAAGAGACGAGCCTTATGCCATACTACAACTGAGATCAGAAGAAGCTGGGACCAGGGAGTCTTAAGAGGAAGAAGGGAGGCTGAACACTCACAAACATCACCTGCTATCTTAGTTCAATACATGGCAAATGACTTTGGGAAAAAGAAAGTACCTCTTATGGTAGCTTGAGTTGGACTTTTTAGGGCCGTGTGACTGTAAGTTTCTACCCCCAAATAAATACCCTTTATAAAAGCTAACAGAGTTCTGGTACTTTGCATCAGCACCACTTTTGGCTGACTAATATATGCACCTAATCTGGGTGGCCCAAGATACGTGAGGCACACACTGGCAAAACTGAAGAGAGAAATAAATGTCTCTACAATAATAGTTGGATACTTCAATACACCTCTCTCAGGACTGGATAGAACACCTGGACAGAGGATGAATAAAGAAGCAGAGAGCTTGAATAATATGATAAATGAACCAGACCTAACAGACATTTATAGAGCACTGTACCCCAAAACAGGAGGATATAATTCTTTCCAAGTGCTCATGGATCCTTCTCCAGAATAGACCATATATTGAACCACAGAACAGGTCTCAGTAAATTTTAAAAGATTGATATTATACAAAACGCTTTCTGTGATCATAAGAGTAAAGCTGTAAATCAATAATGGATAGAAAAAATTTTTAAATCATAAATATATGGAGATTATAAAACACAGTCTTAAATAATCAGTGGGTCAAAGAAAAACTTGGAAGAAAAATCAGTAAATACCTTGAGATAAATGAAAATGATAACACAACATACCAAAATCTGTGGGACACCGCAAAGGCAGTGCTGAGAGTGAAATTTATAGCCCTCAATGCTTATATTAAAAGAGAAGAAAGAGCTAAAATTGAAGACCTAACTGTACAATGGAAGAACTAGAAAAATAACAGCAAACTAATCTCAAACCAAGCGGAGTAAAGAATGAAGATCAGAGCAGAAATAGATAAAATTAGAAACAAAAAAACAATGGATAGAATCAACAAAACCAAAAGTTGGTTCTTCTAGAAAATCAACAAAATCAACAAACCCTTAGCTAGACTGACAAAAAAAAAGAGAGCAGATGCAAATAAATAAAATCAGAAATGAGAGGGGCAACATTACCACCTACCCCACAGAAATAAGAGAGATCATAAGAGGATACTATGAACAACTATATTCCAACAAACTAGACAATGTAGACAAGATGGACAAATTCCAAGAAAACCACAAACAACCTGACCCTAGAAGAAATAGAAGACCTCAACATACCAATCACAAGAGATTGAAACGGTCACAAAAACCTCCCAAAGATGAAAAGCCTAGGGCCAGATGGCTTCACAGTTGAATTCTACCAATCATTCAAAGACAATCTAATACCAATCTTGCCCAAACTCTTCCCCAAAAAAATGGAACAGGAAAGAATGTTACCAAACACATTCTATGAAGCCACCTTCACCCTAATAGCAAAACCAGATAGAAATATTACAAAAAAACCCACAAAATTAGAGACCAATAATTCTAATGAATATAGATGCAGAAGCCCTCAACAAAATATTTGCAAACAGAATCCAAAAGCACACTAAAAGAATTATACACCACAATCAAGTGGACTTTTCCCCAAATATGCAAGAGTTTTACAACACAAGAAAATAAATTAGTATAATAAATCTATAAGGTGTGAAATGGTATCTCGTTGTAATTTTGATCTGCATTTCCCTAATACCTAGTGATGTTGAGCATTTTTTCAAATGCTTTTGTCCATTTGCATTTCCTCTTTGGAGAAATGTCTACTCAAGTCTTTTGCCCATTTTTTAACTGGGTTGCCCTTTTTTGATCGTTGAGTTGTATGAACTTTTTCATGGAGATCAAACCCTTATCAGATATGTGGTTTCCAAATATTTTCTCCCATTGAGTCAGCTGCCTTTTTACTTTCTTGACAAAATCCTTTGAAGAACAAATGTTTAGTTTTGAAGAGGTCCCATTTATTTTTTCTTTTGTTGCTCGTGCTTTGGATGTAAGGTTTAATATACTACCACCTACCACAAAATCTTGAAGATGTTTTCACACCTTATAGAATGGCCATTATTTAAAAACAAAACAAAACGGAAAACCACAAGTGCTGGAAAGGATGTGGAAAAACAGAAACACTCCTTCACTGTTGGTGGGAATGTAAAATGTTGCAGCCTCTGTGGAAGACAGTTTGACAGTACTTCAAGAAGCTTAATATAGAACTGTCATATGATCCAGCAAATTGTTACAAGGAATATATTCGGAATAACTGAAACAAGGATGTGAACTGATATTTGCACACTGATGTGCATAGCAGCATTAGTCCATGTCCATCAGCTGATGAAAAGATTATCAAAATGTGGTACATACATACAATTGAATACTATTCAGCTGTAAAAGGAAATGAAATCGGGACGCATATGACAACATGGATGAACTAGAGGATATTATGTTGAGTGAAATAAGCCAGACATAAAGGACAAATATTGTATGGTCTCACTAATATGAAAAAATACTATGACCAAACATGGAGGTAAACTCTAGATTATAGGTTACTGGGATATAGCATGTGGGTTGAGAATGGGAGATGATGTATGTAGCATTATTAATAAGGTTAATTGCAAGTGTGGAAATGAATAGAGTTGAGAAAAACACATTATAATGAGTATAACTAACTTCTGATTTATAAATATGATTGTGACTGAAAGAGATAGTCTGTGGAAGTAAGTGTCAATTGAAAGGAAACTAGAAAATAATCTACGGTGTGTATAACAGTGATTTCAGTGGCAGATGAAGATGGTGGTTAATAGTATAAATATAAGAATGCTCTTCTTTTACAAAGTGCTAAGACTAGGTGATACATGAGAAAATTACAACTGATATAACTTATGGATGATTATTGACAGTAATAATGTAATATTTTGTAGCAATGGCAAGAAGATAATTTTTCAATATTAGGGGATAACTATAGGAGGTATAAGGGGGTATGGGATTTTTCCTTTTGGAGTAATGAAAACGTTCTAAAATTGACTGAAGTGATGACAGCACTGTGATGAAAATGAGAGCCACTGAGTATCCACTTTGAATGGATTGTACAAAGCATGGGACTATGTAACACAGGGAAGCCAGTGGTGGATGATGAACTGTCATTAACAGAACAAATATGAGAACATTTTTCTCCTGAATTAACAAAATATATAATACTAATATAGGGTGTTAATACTTGAGTGGGTTGGGTGAAAATACACCAAATGTAAGATATGGGCTCTGCCTATATTTTTTATGTAACATTTATGTAATCTAAATATCTTTAGAAAAATAACAACAACAAAAAAAGATATGGGTTAATATTTTGACCTTGCTTTTACAGTTTGTAACAAATGTTTCACAATAATGCAAGGTGTTGCTGGTAAAAAGATGTATGGGAGCATTGTTTGATGAGATGCATTTGTTTTGAAAATTCACAAGTTTTACTCTATACTTATTGTTTATATATGATTCATGTATGAATGATATACTTCAATAAATTTTATTTTTAAAAACTCTAAATTTAACCTGTTAAGGAACTGCCAGACTGTTTTCCAAAGTAACTGTACCATTTTACATTACTACCAGCAATATATGAGGCTTTCAATGTGTAAGAGTTTTCCACATTCTCCCCAACCCTCTTCTTGGTTATAGCCATCCTAGTTGGAGGAAAGTGGTATCTCATTGTAGTTTTGATTTGCATTTCCCTAAAGGCTTCTGATATTTTCATGTGTTTATTGGCCATTTGTATATCTTCTTTGTAAAAATGTCTGATCATATCCTTTGTACATTTAAATTGGGCTGTTTGTCGTTTTTATTACTGAGTTGTAAGAATTCTTTATATATTTTAGACACTATATACATGTTATTTATATATTTTGGATACATGGATATATATATCCCTTATCACATATATGATTTGCATATAATTTCTCCTATTCTGTGGTTTATCTTTTTACTTTCTTGATGGTATCCTTTGAAGCAGAAAAGTTTTTCTAGTTTTTCTTTTGTTCCTTGTGCTTTTGCGTCTTATGTCATATCTAAGACACCATTGCCTAATGCCAGGTCACAAAAATTTATGCCTATGTCTTCCTCTAAGAGTTTTATAGTTTTAGTTCTTACATTTAGGTCTTTGAACAATTTTAAGTTAAATTTGGTACATGGTATGAAGTAGGAGTCAAACTTAATTCTTTTGCATAAGACTATTTAGTCGCAACATCATTTGTTGTAAAGACTATTATTTCTCCCATTGAATAGTCTTGGCTCCCTTGTTGAAAATAAATTGATCACGAATGTGAAGGCATATTTCTGTACTCTCAATTCTATTCCATTGATCCATATGATTATCTTCATGCCAGTATCACACTGTCATGATTATTGTAGCTTTGGAAGTTATTTGTTTTTAATTTTTTTGTTAGAGAAGTTGTGAGTTTACAGAACAATCATGCATACACCATACAACTGATGATAGCACTTTTTAATAATTGTACTACATTTTTTTAAAAACAGTAGCTGCATCTTTGTAAGTTTTGAAATTAGGACGTGTGAGTCCTCCTTTTCTTTTTAAAGATTGATTTTACTATTCTGAGTCCCTTGTATGTATTTTAGAATCAGCTTGTCAATTTCTGCAAAGAAGTCAGCTGGGATTTTGATAAAGAGTATTAACATCCTAACAATATAAAATCTTCTGTTCCATGAATATAGGATGTGTTTCCATTTATTTACGTCTTCTTTAATTCATTTAACAATATTTAATAATTTCAGAGTATAGGTTTTATACTTTTTGTTACTAAGTATATTATTCCTGTTGAGGGTTTTTAAAATGGAATTGTTTTCTTAATTTGAATTTTCATTTGTTCATGACTTTTTAAATAGACATACAATTGATTTTTGCATATTGATTTTGTATCCTGCAAACTTGCTGAACTGGTTTGTTCATTCTAATGTTTTTTAGTGAATTTCTTATGAATTTTCCTTATACAAGATCATGTCATTTACAAATAGAGATATTTTTATATCTTCATTTCCAGTCTGAATGCCTTTTATTTCATTTTCTTGCCTAACTGTCCTGGCTAGAACCTCCAGTACATTGTTGAATAGAAGTGGCAAGGGAAGACATCCTTGAGTTGTTTCTGATCTTAGGAGGAAAGCATTCAGTCTTTCACCATTAAGAATGATGTTAGCTGTGGGTATTTCATAATGATATAAATGGCCTTTGAAAAAAATATTTATTAAATTCTTCTCTTATACAGTTGCATTATCTATATGCCATAGCATTCTAGAATTTGATGAAACAGATAAACATTAAGCAAGGAATAGGATTACATGTCTCATCTGTAACTATTGACCATCTTCATCTTTGTGCTTGCCCTGCCCATACCCTCCACGAAGGGAATCTGACCGACCAACAGATCCTGCTGTCTCGGCAGACATATTTGTTTCCTTGGTGATATCTTCCCTCTTTCCCAACCCCCGAAGCCCATTTATTGGACTATAATAGCCACCTGATCCAAGAATGATGAATTCTTAGGGGAGGCAGTGATCTTCACCCTTTATAGCCTGGTTGAAAAAGATTAATTTGACCAAATGAATGCTCTCTCTCATAAACTGGACCAAAGGAACCAAGAAGAATTGATCAGTTAGTGGTGGAAGCTTTAGCTGAAATGTTATGAGACAAATCAGGGCTTAGAAAGCCATGACAGACCATGTGCAAACTAAAATTATGGGGAAGTAGAAATTACCCATAAACAAAAGTTTATTAGAGCAGGATATAAAGAGGTGGACACATTGAGTAGAGCTGAGTAACACTGACAGCATAGCTCTAGAGGAAAGATCCTTAACCTGCAGCTAGGGTTTCTTGAGTGAACATTCATCCAAAACCGAACTCTAGTCCCAGTGTCTTATATGGTCTCTGTTTTTGGACTTCCATGAAATCCTAGTCTCCTTTATTCCTCCGCAAGTGAATTTGAATAAGTAAATTAAATAACTGAAAACACTCAGTATAAACTGGTCACATTGACAATAATTTTGTTCTAAAGTGTGCTGAACTCTGAAGAGTAAGGCATGTGAAAAGAGCATGGAAATGCATGAAAAAAGTAAATAAGAAGGAAAATATAAGAACCTTAGAGTCCTTGTCCTTAAGCAACCTATGATGCTCTTGATTGTTAGAAATGTAGTTAGTATTGACTAAATAATTCCAATTTAGAAGAAATAGTTGGTAAGAAGGTAATGATGAAATTGTTAAAATTACAATATTGTGCTCAATAAATTCTTCAAGGATAAGGCATTTTGGAAGAAACCTTGTTACTGGTAAATTGTCCCTAAGAATTTTAAATGGTATGGTGGCAATACTAATTACGGATGATGTAAATGGCAAGAGGCTGTGTCCTGGCAGCTGACACAAAAGAGTGAAAAATAAAGTAATTGTGAAAATGAGGTAAATAAAATGGTTAAGCTTGATTAGAGTTGGGCCTTTAAAGAAATATTTAGTCTTTGGGAACAATTGAGGTATCAGCTATAATTTTTTCTAGCTGAATTTAAGCCTTCTTAGCTTTCAAATAAAGTTAAGAACTTTACTAAGGGAAGGTAGAAAGAGCTAATGATGGTATAATTGAGATTTGGGGCAATATGAGAATTAAATGGAATGCTTTGGCACTTAATTAAGAAGATAAGAATTAGCTCCAGAGACAGAGTCAGAATTATGAGTTGAGGTGTGAGATTTACATTCCATTTATTGGCCTGGTAATAATGTCTTGCTAATTACAGCAAATATTACTAGAATGTGGTGCTGCTTTTGTTGACTATAAATGGTGATTTTGGGGTAAAGTTTGAATTTCCAGGCTTCTTCAAGCCAATGTTCACTGAAAGCCACACACAAGATTATATCTAGAATTAAATTAAATAAAACAATTATTGAGGAGCAGATATAGCTCAGTGGTTGAGCACTTGCCTCCCATGTACAAGATCCTCAGTTCAATCGTGGTTACCTCCTAGAAAAAAATAAAACAATTATTACACAGTTGAAGTTTAATACAGAAATTATATGATATAAAACAACACTTTTAGGGAAGTGGCTGTGGCTCAAGCAATTGAGCTCCTCTTTACCATATGGAGGACCTGGGTTCGATCCCTGGGACCTCCTGGTAAAAAAAGAAAAAAGGCATCCCAGACCTGCCCGGTGAGGTCCAAGGCCCCCACGTGGCGAAGCGATGCACCAAAAAGAAAAACAAAAAACAAAAAAACATTTTTATAGTGTGGATTCAGCAATTTTATTAACTGACTTCGTTTGGGTATAGTGTAGTATGAATGCATGGAAGTTTTGCATTTTTGCATATAGGTTTGAGTCTTAAATTTTATTATATCAAAGTAACTCTCACTCATATTTATGATTGTATTTATGTCTGTATGTAAGTTATTATGATTCAGTTTGAGATATGTTAAAGACACCCGATTTGTTTAATGTTGAGAAAGTTTGTTTGCAGGTGACTATTGGGTATGTCACAAGGAGGGATTTGATTAAACTCATGGAAAAAGGGTGCATGTTTTTAAATGGCTAATTCTTGTTAATTGTGACAGGAATTGATATAAAGCACTCTGGCAAAATATTTAGTATATTTATTGAAAATTATTTTATCATAATCTCCTAGTAAGACATTTCAAGTAGATATGAGGAATTTTTTTTAACTTTTAAAACAAAATTTGCAATTTTTACCATTTTAAGTGTACATTCCAGTGTACAACTCATTTTTAAATGTACATTCACATTGTTGTTCAACAATGATGACTATCTCCAAACCTTTTCCCATCACCCCAAATAGACACTCCATATTCATTAAGCATTAAATCCCTATTTCCCCCTTCGCCAGCCCCTAATAACCTGTAATGTACTTTCTGTCTCTATGAATTTTCCTATTTTAGATATTTCATATAAGTAAATTATGCAATATTTGCCCTTTTGTGTCAGGCTTATTTCACTTAGCATAATGTTTTTGAGGTTTATACACATTGCAGCATGTATCAGGATAGAACAATATTCCACATTTAAAAAATCCATTCATTATTTGTACATTTGGGTTGTTTCCACCTTTTTGGCTCTTGTGAATAGTGCTGCTAAGAACATTGGTGTACAAGTATCTGCTTGAGTCCCTATTTTCAATTCTTTTGGGTGTATACCTTGCAATGGGATTGCCAAGTCATATGGTAATTCCATGTTTACTCTTTGAGGCACCACCAAACTGAAGAATTTTTTTTACATATCCCAAAATATATTTAAATTTACTTATTGTTCTATATGATTATGGCTGTGTAAATAAGGTT
This sequence comes from Chaetophractus vellerosus, assembly GCA_004027955.1. Classification (NCBI taxonomy): domain Eukaryota; kingdom Metazoa; phylum Chordata; class Mammalia; order Cingulata; family Chlamyphoridae; genus Chaetophractus; species Chaetophractus vellerosus. The sequence goes on from PVKH010028651.1 coordinate 11,321, forward strand.
GCAGATAAATCCTATCATTCAGAAATTAAGTATGAATATTATATTCCTTAGTTTATTTCGAGATAATAAGGATAAAGAGAGAAGAATGATAGCGAAATCGGTGGCTTGTTAAATTCCAATGAGAAACTTCTTAGTTTGGGAAACTTATCCAGATTAGGGACTACAGCAGGCTGATAAATAAGATTTGGAGAATGTGAATAGGAGTTTTTAATTTAGAGTTATATTGAGTCAGATTTAGGGAGAGAGATCAGAAAAAGAATTAAAGGTTATACTCAAATGGGGGCTTTTTATTATTATTTTATTATTTTATTTTTTTACATTAGGCTGGTAATTTATTAAGGTAGGGAGGGAAGAGAAATGGGAGAAAATAACAGATCATGGGTCCCCGGTACAGAGTAAGAGGCTGAAGAGTGAAAAAGAGCTGATTTATAGACTATAATTTCCCTTTATAGAATATAAATGCCCAGGTTTTACTTGCGCATTGTTCCATGCAGGGGGACACAGCCAGAGCAGGGGGCAGAAGGCAAGAGGGGCTTGGGAGAGAGAGACAGAGACTTGATCTTTGCATCTTCTTTTTAAACCATTAATTATTCCACCCCTTTGCTAATGGCACGGGAGGAGTTCCAGCTGTTTGCTGTTTTGATTGAGTACCCCACCCATCAAGCCCCAGGAGTGGGCCCAATGATAATGTCCATGGAGAATATCTGGGCCTTCTCCTGGGAATCTCATTCCGGATAGCAGAAATTTCATGAGGGTCTTCCAGCGGCCATCTTGGGGGTATCAATGTCCACGTGGGCTTCTTGCCAGTAGATCCATCTATTGATTCCCTATATGAAGCCTGCTTCATTCCCCCCTCAGAGAGTTTACACCTTTATTCTTAAAGGGGTGCTGAAGGAAGATATTCTTCTGTAACTACTTCCTGCTGGTTAGGGGCAGTAGGCCCCACCCCGACAAGGTGTAAAACCCTCTGGCAGTGTAAAACCCTCTGGTTATTCTATCTCAGTTGGAGGAAGACGGATCTGGCATCCTGGGCAAAGCTGGATGAAGTCCCCATATGGCTAACAAAATGTTGATTCTGGAAGAAATATACTTGATTAGAATTTTGAGAATGTATGGTCCCACTAAGGATACTGGACCACAAAAGTAGAAAAGGCCAGGTGCCTGTGAAGGCTGCATTTTCCCTGAATTTGGTGGAAGACAGTATTTCCCTTTAAGTTATTTTATACTGTTGGTTAACTCTAGAGAGAAGAGACTGCAACAGGCAATGGGGTTAGGTATAAATTGCCAATCCTAGTTCCTATGGTACAGGAAAGGAAAGGAATGAGAAGAGAAGCTTTTCTAGTTAAGCTACAAGAGATGAAAACAGACAAGACTTATTAAGGGGTGTCTGGTTTGCCCTCCCCTTAACAGGCGTCTGGGCTAGAGTTAGAGGAAACAGTTGGCTTTGACACAGACACTACTTAGCTTTGTCTCTTTTT
>PVKH010028652.1:0-12790 GCA_004027955.1 Chaetophractus vellerosus
TAAAAATGTACAGAAAGGCACTTCATATGGAAAATTGCTATTTCATTCATGACCTTTATTAGTTCATGATTGCAGAGATACTAAAAGTGTTGAGCATAAGAGCAATTCTCTGTGGCTATAGCCTATGCATGTACATTAAAGAACAATATGTACAAATTTATAATTATTTTCTTTTTCCTATGTTTTTCTGATTATGTTTATTAAAATCAGTTTTATGTCTATAGATTCTAATAATAACATGCCCACTTGTATTTACGTTTTTCATTCATTTTTAAAGGAATTTTATATTGTATGTTGCAAAAGTATAGGTCTGTAATAGATTAGATATTTTTAAAAATCTGATCCTTATCTACAAATAGTCAGAGAAGCCCTTATTTCTCTGCCTCCAGTTTGGGCCATTTTTAAGCTATCCTCAAATCAATTTCTACTTTTCCTGAACTAGCCCTACCCAGCCTTACCTTGATTTTTTGCCTGCCTTAGGCATGACACCCATAAATCAGGACGAAGTAAATGCAGGTTGTATTTGTGACTCATCAAGGTCAAAAACTCACAGTGGCTAGGCTAGTTAAGTAAACAAGAACAGTGAGCTGAGGAGGGACAGGGACAAAGCGGCACATGTTCCTCAGTTGCAGATCAATGTTTTCAAGCAGCCTAGGACTGCCAGATCCTCAATTTTTCAAGAGAAGCCAGAAATCCAATTTTATGTCAAAATATACTCATTTTAAAATGTTGGAAAGTAATTCAGATTTTTGCAAACCACAAGACCAGCCAAAGAAAACGCATCTGTGGGACAGATTTGGCTTATGGTCCACCAATTGGAAATTACTGGCACTCCAAATGCTCCTGAAAGAGAAATTAAGACCACCAAATGAAAAGAGGGTTTTTCAAGTTCAGCTGTAGGTAAACTTTAGCAGTTTCCTATCAGCCTTTTTCCATGGATGAAAAATAGCTGCTGGTGCACTCCAAAGTTAATAGAGCATCCCTGCTGCCTCAGTTTAGCCAGAGGCAGCACTATGATAGGTCGTGGATACCAAAGTGAGTGAAACAGGCCCCATAAGGAGAATCCACTCAACAAGATGTCCTGTAACTCCTGGGTCACTTGGCCAGAAAAGGAAATTAAACCAAAAGAAGAAGAGAGTATCTGAGGAAGGACTCTTTGAAGGGAGTGAGTCTCCTAACCCCACCAGCAGGGGAGAAGGGAGGTGCTACTTCTTTCTCTCCATCCTAGTAGGGAAAGAGGGCTCTTCCAAGGAACAATTCAGAGAATTTGATATGTGTTCCTTACTCTGGGAGGTGTGGAGGACGAGTGCTTGGCTCATGCATGAGAGCACTAAGCCTCCTGATAGATTTGGCTGTTGGGATTGGCCTCCCAGTTTGCCAGCCAAGGGATACATGAGCATTTCCTGCCAGACACATATAGGCACTGTGCCTATAATTTAGAGATACTGGGGTGGGGGTGCAGGGGAGAAACTAAAGTGCATTTGCTCTCCAGGGGTATCATGTGCCTTTACCAACTGATGTTTATAAAAGTAGTTAAAATGCTATTTAAGTACTGAATGGCATTGTTCTTTTACAAGGCTTTCATGGACAAGATAAAAGATATGAGCTCCTTCTCTGCCTTCCTGGATCTTTTCCAGCCCCTTCTTTTGTCTGCCCCATCTACACACTATAAGGTATCTGCCCTGAGATCCAGAGATGGCCTCTTCCATTAAGCCCCATTATTACTTTTCTGGTATGGAAAGAACTTTAGGTTTGAATCTCCTACAAGATGTGGGAGTGCCTGGTCCAACCCAGTGCAGTGTAGCAATGATCTCATTTTCTAGAGGTGGCTTCATTTTCTAAAGTGCTTCATTCAGTGCAAGGATGGGAAGATCTGGGGTGGGGGACTGATTTGCATTCATCGTGGGGCTCTTAATACCTGACACACATGAGTGGGGCTTCTGTGTCCCCTCTCCCACCCAGTAACTCTAAATTCTGTATCCACAAGATCTCCAAAACCCCGATGCAAGTCAAACAATTGATCCCTCAATTTAGCATCTGTAACTCTGGTTCCAGGAAGCTAAGCCAACATCCAAACCCTCCTTAACTTTTCACAGCATTTAGTGCTTGTGTCATGGGTTTGGCACTTGGAAATACTCAATTTAGCACATAATTATCCCTGTTCCCTCATGGGTTTTTTTCCACTGCTGGTGTTTGATTTTTTTTCTTCCCAATAATACAGTGAGTTCCTGGACAGCAGAGGCCACTTTTCATTCTTTACTAGTGATCCATACGCTTAGCACAGTGCTAGGCTCAGAGCAGGCCATAAATACCTGCGAAGTTGAGTAGAGTAGAATGAACTGGCAGCTTCACCTTTCAAACTGCCATGTGTTGGATGAGGAGAAAAGGCAAAACCAATAGAGAATTCAACTTGCCCCTGGCTCTTCCACTGATGGAGAGCCATAAGCTTCTGCACTGAGCTTCTGATGGGAAAGGCATGGTATTCCTGAGGCTTCTGCGTGGGCACATCCGGCGGGAGTGTCGCCTAATGGGAACCAAGGGTCTGGGTGGATAGCGGCCATGACTCATTGTCAAGTCTACGTGAGAGTCTGAGCGGCTGTGTTCTCACATGAAAAGTATTTCCACTCCAGCCTGCTCCTTCCCACACTCAACTTTCCTGGGTCACCCTGTTGCCATGAGCATCGAATTATGCCCTGAATCTTGCTACCAAGTGTGGTCCTCAGACCCCCAGCATCAGCATAGCCTGAGGGAATGTTAGTCCTCACCTCAGATTTACTGAATTGGAATCTTCCTAACAAGACCCCAGAGGAGATATAAAGACACTAAAGTTTGAGGAGTGCTGCTCTAGAGGGGACCTTGTCAGGCCTCCTCCTTGAGGAAACAGCCTGGTTCTCTGAGCTAAAGCTGCAGAATAATCTGAAGCCCTAGTCAGCTGCCCTGAGCTCCAGATTATACTTTGTATTCCAGTTGGAGGAGAAGATCAACAAAGCAGCAATAGCATAAATTATCTCCAAACCACAGAGACAGGCATGGAGCTCAAAATAATTAGTCCAGGCCAAATGGCAAGAAGGATGCTATTGATATGAATTCTAATAAACACTGAAAACTGCTCCCCTAGTCCTGCTCTGTCATTCTGTTTGTTGTCACTTATGCTCCAGAGCATCCTGTCCTCAACACAGAGCAGACCAGTTGTGTCAGAGGACACATTCTACCTACTGCGTGTCAGAGGACATATTCTAGTGAAGGTCCATAAAGCTTGTCAGACCTCAGGGCACAAACAGACAAATGTGTAGAAGTCACTACAATGGTTCCATTTCCCTGGAACCTCAGGTTTGGCCCAAACTATTGCAGTCTGTGACTACCCAGAGTATGTTCTTCCTGCCCTTACACCTAGGTATAACCATCTAGCACATCCTTTTTCAGAAGGGACCCAGAGTAGTCCATTAGCCTAGCGATCTCTCACTTCCTAAGAGACCAGAACCCTCCATACCTATACTATTACAGCTTTGCTGTGGTCTGGATGGACCATCTTCCTTCTGGAAGTACCTCTGGGAAAGTCCAAGGGGGTACCCAGATTTCAGAACCATGTGGAGTCCAGATGATGGGACTAAGAGAGGACTCTTTGTCTGACAAGTGATGTTGACCCCAGAGGACCAGGACAAGTGATTCCATTTTTCTGTGACTCCTGGGGAGTTCTGAGTTATTTCACAATGGAAGCAACAGGTAGGACTGGGAGAAAATAACTTTAATGGCAACCGCAGGTTGAGATTGTTCTGTTAAGCAAACCATAGCTCTCCACCCTAGGAAAATAGCTGTAGTTCATAGTCATCCTGGCTGAGGTAGGTATCACCTAGAAAAGGACAATTTGAGAAAATGACCAAAGGTTTGGACTGGCCTTTCCGACTAGGAAAAGTCATTATTATCTAACGAGCTGCTGCATATTTTTTCAGAGGTTAAATCAGTGAATTTTCCCCCTATATCTACACTATCTCTTCTAAGGTGGGCTAAATTAACAATATAAAGACCAGATTTAAAAATTAAATCATTGAATAACCTTAAAATTATATAGTCAACTGAAACTCATAGGCAGGGATTGAGAGTGCTAAGTGTGATTCTATTTTGTTTAAACAATTTATTGAAGTATATCATTCATACAAGAACATACATAAACTATAAGTGTTCAGTAAACATTGTGAACTTACAAAACAAACATGCATAACATCATATAGTGCTCCCACACATCACCCCACCACAAATACTTTGCATTGTTGTGAAACATTTGTTAACAAATTATGAAAGAGCATTAGCACACCCGCTCGTGGGTGTATATTTTTGACATGAAGAAGTTTCAGCCCTCTTCCCAGGGCCACTGATGTTCACATTTCCAAGGAAAACCACTTGCATTCATATATTTAATATATCAGGAACAGTGTCCCATAGTATTTGCAGTGTACAATGTGCAAGGCATATGAGGTGGCCTTGAGTCTTCTACTTCAAATTATCATCCATTCTTTCCAATGAGTATGGAAACATGAATGGCAAATCTGTACATTATTAAGAAACTTGGAACAGGTATTGGGTCTTGAAACAAGGAAAGCTGAATGTTTTACTTTTAAATAGGCCTAAATAAAATACCTTATGGAATTTCAGGTCTGATAGGGAGTCTCAAGAGTTAGGAAATTCTTTTCTTAAGAAGAGTAGAATTTCACACATTCTGAAATCACTCAGTCTTTTTTTTTTAAAAAGCAAACAATGCTCACAAAAATGCTAAAAAGGAATTGCTAAAATTCCACTGAATGACACATTCTGTCCTTTCATCTCCCTCATTCATCTCCCTCCTACCAAGAAATACTTCTTGATTGCTAACCTCCTTATACCATACTCAAATGAAAATAGAGGAGGGCTCTATCAAGTGCAATGTTTCATGCTCTCAACAAGTATCTGTGGAATGCACACCAGCCAGCAGCACCTTGCTAGGCACCATGAGACACAGTGCCAGAAGCGTGCCTCTAGGTCCTTAAAACTTATTCTCACTCTACCACTCATCTTCTCATTAAAAAGAGAAAACCCAGACATTGGTTTGTACAGGTCTGGGATCCAACAGATATCTGTAGCAACATTTGCAGATTTTTCACCAACTTTCTATCTATGGCCTAAAGGAAGTTGCACCTGACTTTGAAGTTGGAGAAATGAACCAAGCAGTTTGAAGTAGAGGCGAGCATGTCATTTCATAAAGCAAGAAGAGGAAATCTAAGCCTCAAAAAAAAAAAAAAGATTTTATAAAAAAAGCTAGTGAAAGATTGAAAGATTTACCACTTTTCTCTTCCCTTTGATAAAAAATCAATGTCCAATTTCATGAAAACTGTGTTTAAATGAGAACAAAGACTCCAATGGAGAAAGGTGAAGGTAAACATTTATAATAATGTGTCATTTCATTTTACATAATAGCCCAGTAGTCTTTGAAATCGGAAAACATTCATATCTACAGATTTCTTTTTCTTATTTACTCTTATGAGGCAAGTCTTTAGGCTGCCAGCCACCAAAGAGGCTCCTGAACACAAAGACACTGGAGGCATTCAGCCAACATGACCTCAGAGTGTTTACATAGGGCAGTGTGTACCATGATATAATTCAGTTTCTGCATTGCTGTACTTTCTGCCAAAGAGTATTCCAAGGTATCCCTCAAGGATATGGTAAATGTTGGTTTAAGATTTTTGAAAAAGCAAAGACAAATATCAATGTGCTACATAAAGGTATTACTTTCCATGAGATCACTGTTCCTCAACTCTCTCTGCCTAGATTTCACCAACAGAGATACTGGTTTACTTGGTCTGGAGTATAGCTTAGGCATCAGGATTTTTTTAAATTCCCCCAGGGATTCTAATGAGCAGCTAAAATTGACACCACTGCATGAGTGAACTACAAGAATATTTTGTACTTTATCTGGAACACAATTAAAATTGATCTGATGAACTTGTGCTAAATGTTAAAAGTTGGATCTATGGAGAAATGGAGTAGTATGAAAGGATAAATCACTGAAAAAGAAATGTCACCTCCCACCTTGAAACCTGGTAAAGGAGACAACACATGCAATAACAACAAGAGGTGAAGCTGGATTAATATAGTCCTTGAAGTCCCCCCAAAAATGTTACAGGAGCCCAGAAGGTAAAGGGCAAACTTAGCAGTTGAGTGAAAACCAGCAAGGTCTCTAGACTACTCAGCTGGCTGCTCCATGTACCTGAGGCAACTTCTGGGAGTATGTGTCATTTCTCCCCCACCCACAGCTCCTGGGGTACCCTAGGACTCTATGGGGATTTCCCTGCACTGTGGCAATTTCCACATTGGCCTGGAGGACCTTGAAAAGCATCTGGAGGAAAGTAAGCAGGTATAAGGCAGTGGAGCAATGTCAGAGCAGCCTCCCAATAAACAGCCTCAGCTTCTTGGCACTCAGAGCATCTCTTCTTCCTTCTATCCCTTTAGCCCAACATAAGCTTCTTTCTCTATAGCAAGTTGGGAAGTCTGTGCTGTAGCCACAGGCAGTGGGCTGAAAAGTGTTAACTTCTCTCAAGGCTTCTTATTGAAAGAAAGGGCTTTGCTTCTAATTAAAGGAATTTGAGGTCCTTTAGGTTTGAGAGGGTTGGAGTAGAGGCACAGGGACCAATTTCTCTATGTCCCTAATGTCATTCAGAAATCAAGGAGCAAGGAACAGAACTCACCACTTAATGTGTAAGAGTTAGGATGATGTCAGTTATAATTAAAAGATATATCAAGGAAAACTGTTGACATTGATAGTCCTCAAGGATCTATAATCAGATTCAATATAGAAAATCTAAAGACTTTCTGGGCTATGTGAGGTATTAATAATTATATATTTTTCCTGAGAATAACTATATGTTTGTGAATTTTTTATCAGTGATATTTAATCTCCAAGACACAAGGTAATGACTATCATTATACATGTTTCATTTTTTAGTTATTAGATTAAATAAACAACTCTATTAAGAGATGTTTAATCCTCACAGCCCCTTGAACCAACAACCTGTAACCTGGTTACAGGTTTACAAATTATAGCAGCTGCTTCCTATGCTAGGGCCTTTGTCTTTTTCCGTCTCTTCTTTCCTTCATCAAAATTTACCTTTCAGGTAGGACTTTTATGATAAAGTGAAGTCAGCAGATCTTCTCCCCCAACTCCCCAAAAAACAGCTATAAAATTGAATAAAATTGTCAAAAACAACCATTTCAGACAAATTAAGACACATTCACTCATGAAAAATTGTGTCAGATGAGAATGGAATGCTCCCATCATCCCTTCAACAAGGTGACTTGGGAATTCTACCAGGGTAGGGTTGGTCATGAAAACTAGCAGCTTCATTACTAGAAGGGCTAACTCATGCCCCCAGTAGAACCATCAGTAAAATTAACAAGACTGACAGGAAACAAATGAGAAAGCCCACAGCGCTCCAAGCCAGCGGATACAATCACAATTGAGGTGAGCAGCAAACTGGCAAACTAGCCCCCGTTGAACCGGGAGATCCTAGAAATGAGAGAGCTATAGAATGGCAAGATAAGCTCACCACAGCTCCCTGGCTGACTGGGAGCCTGCATACATATACAGGGTAGACCCACGTAGGAATCAAAGATCAAAGAAAAGAGCAGCTTTTGCACAGTTGAAAACTGAACTTTGAACATGCTCCTTGATGCAGACAGATCCTTTGGCAGAGGGCAGAAGCCCTGTTGGATTGAGGTGTTTGAACACAATCTCTGACCAATCATTGGTTGACTTCTAAGCTCTAAAGACACAGGAACAATCTCTAGGAAGTCACTTTTTAAAAATTCTTAAATAAGAATAATAAAAACAAAGAACTGAGCAGAAACATCAAGGTCCCACATGAGCAGGGAGTCAGATTCTTCAAATTAGATCCAAGTAAGTTATGAAACAATAACAATAGCAGCAGCAACAACAAAATGACACCAACAACAGCCCACAATGGAAAAATTAAGAATCCAGAGTTGCTACAATATGTTATCTAAAATGACCATTTTCAACAAAAAATAATGAGATGTGCAAAGAAATAAGAAAATATGACCCATATTCAGGAAAAATATTAGTCAATGAAATGGTTTCTGAGTAGGCCCTGATGTTGAATTTAATTGACAAAGAAATTATCAAAAATGAAGCAAAAATGAAGAAAAGAAGAACAGAGAACAAGTGACAATATTAAACAGTCAAACATAAATGTAATGAGCATCTTAGAGTAGTGGGAAAGAATGGTGTAGAAAAAATACATGAAGCAATAATGGCCAAATATTATCAGCATATAACAAATTCTGAAGACCAAAGATAAAGAGAAAATGCTAAAAGCAGCCAGGGGAACAATATATAGGGATACACCAATAAAAAATGATGGCTGACTTTTCAAGGAAAATGATGCAAACTAGAAGAAAATAGAATAGCATCTTAAAACTGCTTCAAAATTTTTTTAAGTCTGCCATCCTAGAATTCTACAAATCCAATAATAATGTATTTCAAAGCAAAGACAAAATAAAGATCTTTACAAATAGAAAGCTGAGTAACTGTACCACTTGCTGAGCTATCCTGTGAGAAATGTTAAACCAAGTTCTTCAAGTTGAAGTGAAATGATATGAGTTAGAAACTTAAAACCTGGTTGTACATAAAAGTATAAAAAGTGCCTGAAATGGTAAATAAGTGGGTAATTATACAATACTATTTTCCCACCAATTTCTGTGAAAGATAACTGTTTAAAATAAAAATAAAACCATAGTATTTTAGGGTTTATAATACATATAGCACCAAATTTATGACAGCAATAACAAAAAGGATGAGGGAAAATTGAATTATACTGTTACAAGCATCTTGCATTTTATATAGTATTGTTATATTAATTCAAGATACACTGTAGTAAGTTAAAGATGCATATTGTAGTCCCTTGAGCAACTACTAAGAAAAATAAAGATAAAAAGACAGTATAGGATATAAACTAGAATGCTAAAAATACACATAATTGACAAAGGAACTGTGTTCCTACTATACAAAAAATCTGCAATTAATAAAAAAAAAAACAAATAACCCAATGAACGTATGCAAAAGACTTGGAAAGACGTTTCCTAAAAGAGTATGTAAAGACACCCAGCATTGGTAGTCATCAGGGACATGTGAATTAAAACTGCAATGAGATTCACTACACACCCACTAGAATGGTTAAAATTAAAACACCCACAGATGCCAAATGTTACTTATGACCCTACAATTCCTCTCCTAAAAGAAATGAAAATATATATCCACAAAGTAACATACCAGAATGTTCATTGTGCTTTAGTTATAATGACCCAAAACTGAAAAAAGAGATATATCCATACACAGTAATATGACATCAATAAAAAGGAATGTAATACTGATAGATGCAAGAACATGGATGAATCTCAAAGAAAAAAATCTTAAGAAAAAAAATCACACACAAAAGAGTACATTCTGCATGAATCCATTTATGTAAATTTCAAGAACAGGCATACAGGCAAAGATAATTTATGGAGATAAAATCAAAATCTAATTTGTGGGGATAACTAAGAACAGACATTGAATTTCTGGGGTGAGAGTGAGGGCTTGCCTGGGAGGGATATAAGGTAATTTCCTAGGGTGATGGAAATGTTCTGTATCTTAATTTGGATATATAAATTTGTCAAAATTTAAGATTTTTGCTTTATATTTGTGTAATTTAATATATTTCATTAAAAACAGAAAAAAAGCATTATTCTTTCTCACTTTCATCAACTGTGATTTCCCTTCAAAGCCACCGAAGATGGGAAGGGACAGATTTGATACCACAAGTTCTCTGCTCCCAGCCCTGAACATGCACGTCAGCTCTGGACTGTGGCATCTCCAAACTTCTGAAATAAGGGTATTTTCCAAGAAGAAGGAGTGACTGACTTATTATGATCAACCCACCATAAGCTAACACATCGTCAGGTGTCTACTAACCTAATGAGCAAAATATACATCTATGTTCTGCTAATCTACCTGCCTATTTGATAACCTCATCAGTTATAGTATATGACCTAGCACTTGGAAGCCACAACTTTGAACCCTCTAAACTGGAGATCAACATATGACCATTTATTTGAGGAATAAGAATCGTGCTTATGAGTAGCACTCACAGAGTTTGGAAGAGAAGGTTTTGCCCACAAGTGGCTTTCCTAACTTATCTAAAAAAGTGTTCATAAACCTTTTACCTCTACTCAGCTACAGAACATGGGGGCATAGGATCTCAAGTGATTAAGACAATATTATTCTGGCAATGGAAGAACTTTTATCGCTGATGTGGAGGCAGTGGCCACCAGTAATTCTAAGGGGAGGGAGAGGGATGAATAGGTTTACTATGGGGCATTTTCAGGACTTTGGAATTGTCCTGAATGACATTGCAGTGACAGATACAGGCCATTATATATTTTGTCATAACCTACAAAATTGTGCAGGACAGAGTGTAAACTATAATGTAAACTATTGTCCACGGTTAGTAGCAATGCTTCAATATGTGTTCATCAATTGTAACAAACTGACCACACAAATAAAGGAGATTGTTAATGTGGGAAAGTGTGGGAGGGGAAGGGCGTGGGGCATATGGGAATCCCCTATATTTTTTATGTAACATTTATGTTATCTAAAGCTGCTTTAAAAATAAAAAAACAAATTAAAAAGAAAACCACAAGTATTTTAATAACTAAGAAATTAACCAATTGTCCAGAATAAACTTTTTTTTTTTGGGTTACATATCCCCCCCTTTCTGCATGTTCTTGCTGTGTTCACTTCTCTGCATTCTTCTGTGTCTGCTCTGTCTCCCCCCGCTGCAGCAACGTGCCAAGTCAGGTCACCGCGCAGGCAACTCTGCTCCATTCACGGGCAGGTCTGCTTCCATTCACAGGAGGCTCCACTTCCATTCACAGGCATATCTACTCCGTTCATGGGTGACTTGCCCTGCCCTTGGTGGCTTTGCCCTGCCCATGGTGGCTTTTTTTTTTGCCCTGCCCATGGCGGCTTTGCCCCGCCCATGGCGGCTCGCCCTTCTCAAGGCAGTCTGCCCTCTTTGGAGAAGTCCCCAGGAACCGAACTCGGGGCCTCCCATGTGGTAAACCGGTGCCCTACCAAATGAGCTACAGCCGGCCCCCAGAATAAACTTGATGCTCTCTAAAAGAACTGGGCCAGTTTAATTACTGGTGGGCTAAGCATTCAGGGACCAGGAGAGAATTGATGCAGGAATTTGGTCACATTTATGGTGTAATGGCCATAATTCCTATACTTTTTGGAGCAAATTCAAGTTCTAGATACAATATTGACAAAGAGAAACTCAGGAAATCTGAGTATATGAGGAGAGCATCTAACTACTCACATCCAATGTAGTTCTGAAACCAACCTCCAGGCCAGGTATATTCTTCAGCAATGGTTTGAAAATATAAACCTAGGGAATTTTTGTGTACTAAGCAAAAACATTTCACCTCTTAACCAAAAGAACCATGAATTATTGGCGTTAAAGAAGTTAAACATGATGGTCACAAATATGTGATGAAAAGTCTGATATATCTCGGTTCAAATTCTAGCTCTGCCCTCTAGCCATGTGATCCTATACAAGCAACTTAGCCTCTGTTTTGATTCCTTGATTTGCAAAATTGGAATGCTAACAACAATTTCACCAGCATGTTGCAAACATTAAATTTAATGATACATGTAAAGCATTTACCATAGCTACTGGCAGATAATATTTTTCAGTAAATGATAGCTATTATTATGGCATTCTTTTCCAATTCTCATAAACAGAAAAAGTTAAAATTTTATCAAAATCGTTCTTAAATGATTGTGTTTTTTTTTATATCACTTACATACAATAGTCATATGTTTACCTGAGAAAATGGCTCCTAGTCCATATAATAAAAGTAAATATATTTTTGAGAGTCACCATTCTAATAGCTATTAATAGGGGCTGTTTTCTGAACACTTAAAAATACCTGTTGATCAAAATGTCCCCATTTGAAGGAAGTGATAATGGCCAGAGGGGAATGACACATACTGCTGATAAAACTGGCAAGGCAGTTTTCTTCTCACTTTTGTGGGTTGATTGGCAATAAATTTAGTTTCTTTCATAGTAAGGGGCATTCCAAAGATTCTTGATGAGAAGGTTTTGTTTTATCCCTGGAATACAAGAGAATAGCTGTAGCAGATATCCAGGGGTTTTCTACACCAGAAAGTCTTGACGTATTTTAACTGTTTTGAAAAAAACTATAGTAGATCAAATTCTGCAGGGAACGGACTCAGACTCTGAGAATGCATGTAGGAGCTTTCTTGGGGGCTGCTTTCAGGCTCATCACCAGAAGGACTGAGTCAAAAGAGAGGCAGGGCTATAACCCAGGTGCACCAGAGGTCTCAGCCAATCCTCCTAAAAGTTTGGGCCCTTCAGAGTTGCCTTACCTTGAAGCCCAGGGCCCAGATATGTATACCCAACATGGGCCACTATTGATTAAGCTGCCCCTAGGGAGGGGGCATGACCTTGGACAAGACATCACTGATGGTCAAGGGCAACTCCTGGAGGAGAATCAAGCAAGAGCCATCATCAGCTGTCATACTTGCAGCAAATGGAAGAATGCATAGCTCAGTCCTGAAGTGGGATCTGAGTGGAGGACTACCACCTCCACTCCACAGTCTTCTGAACCTCTCCCTGAGACTGACCAAAGTTTGCAATGCCACAGTTGTCAGTTTACATCAACACCAAAATTAAACTAAAGC
>PVKH010028653.1:0-12796 GCA_004027955.1 Chaetophractus vellerosus
CAATAAAATTTTATGTAAAAAAAAGAAAATATATTGGGTGGCTTCATTCTAATTGAGGACTGATGCGGGATGGGTAGGGGAATGGACCAAGGGTGGGTGGTAGTGACTGGAGCAAAAAAGTTCAAGGAAGGGGACCAATGTGTTTCCCACATGACTCATCCGGCATAGCACAAGTGAGTGAAGCTTGGGTGATTATATGACAGTTTTCTCCCTGGCAGGTGTCAATGATTTGTCACTCTGCTGCAAGTGACTTACTGTGCCCAACTCTATTTCTCGTAAGTGTGTATTCTTCTAGTCCATTTTCAAAAATTGCATTAAAATTTATTACAAATTAAGGAGGGATATAACCAAAATAGTTACAAAATATGAAATATTTTCATATTCATTTTCTAGGAGAAACTTCTATTCCATGTGAAAGTAAAATGATGGTAATGGTAAGGATGATGATGATGATGATAATTGCAATATATCTGCATAACATTTAAATGGACTTTATTTAAGACCTCACAGTATTATGCATTGTTACCGTATTAGCAACCACCTATCTTGACTCCTATATGTTATTTATTTATTTATTTATTTATTTATTTATTGTGCAAAGCTATTGTGATACTGAAATAATTCAACCGTAAATCAAATAGTTTATCATGACAAGTAAACAGGAATGTTTGCCCAAATAAGTTGAACCTTCAGTTTGTTCTGCAACCAGTGGAAAATGATCCCTTGTCCTCATGAATAGATTCAGCAAACCTAGCCAAAGAACCTGTCAAAAAATCTTTAAAAAGTTCCTTTTATGAATCCCCAAAATTAAAAGTGATCAAAATGTCAATTAAATTTCTAAGGGAATAAGTACATAACTTGTATTTATATGAAGTAGGACTCCATATTACTGAGGCTTAATTGTATAAAGATAACTCAGACTTAGCAATAATTTTAATGTATGATGTTGGATAAGACACTGCTCAAGTAACTAAATGTCTCATTTCTTTTAAATCAGTGAAATACCTTCCTAAGTTTCCCTTTTATGCTGGGGTGCTTTTGTAATACACCAAGGAAAACAAGAAATGATAATAATAACCAATGTTTACAAATTTGTGTGTCAAAAATGTGGTACGTACCAAGAAAAAAACTTGTCATAAAGATTTGTGTCCCCATATTGATACTTATTCTTACACCCTTGTCTCACAGAAAATATGACAAATTAAAGACCTCTTCTATTCTTTAGAGCATATCCAATATCATTTCTCCAAGGATATATTTTCACAAATCAGTTATCCTTTCTTTCTTCATAGCTTCCATTTCTCACTCATTATTAATTCCTTCTCTTCAGAAAAAAAACTATATATATGCTCAATTTCTCCAGAACACCTTCCTCTAGTTCTGTGTACTTCCACACTCCCTCCTTCACTTCACGGTCAAGCTTTTTAAAAGGGCTGTATATACTTGCTCTCTCCTCCCCTTCATTTATTAAGAAATATTTCCAAGTCAATGTTTGGGGCTTGGGCTTTGCAAACATTAGCAAATTTAAACTGTCTGACAATATACAAGCAAATATCCCCTAACCTTGATTTACAGATAAGGCCAGTGAGGTGGAGAAAGGCCTAAAGACTTGCTGATGGTCACCTAAATCCAAAGACCACCCTCTTAATCAATATAAATACTGTCATTCCCTTAAAGTGTAACTAGCATTCATTGAGTGCTTACTCTGTTATTATGTGTCAGGCACTGGTCAAACTATCTTATTTAATCCATATGAAATCCTTGGCTCTTCCTTGAGAAGTGATCCACCAGGTCATCAGGCATCCAGCTGAAACTTTTGACAGGAAAGTTATAGACATTCTCTTTGTATTAGCTTTTTTGGGGGTTGCTTATTTTTTAAATAAAAAGATTCCTTTTTTAAAAATTTCCCGGGGCCGGCTCGATAGCCCAGTGGATAGGGCACCGGCATACCACATGGGAGGCCCCGGGTTCGGTTCCCGGGGACCTCTCCTAGTGGGCAGACTGCCTTGAGAATGGCAAGCCGCCGTGGGCGGGCTGGAGCCGCCGTGGGCAGGGCAAGAAGCTGCCACGGACATGGCAAGAGCCGCCACGGGCAGGGCAGGTCGCCCGCGGATGGAGCGCAGCCAGCCACCCGCGAACTGGAAGCCGGCCGTGAACCGACGCAGAGACCGCCCACAAGCGGGGAAAGCCGCGCCTGCGCAGTGACCACTCTCGGTGCGTCGCCGCAGCGGGGGGAAGGGGAGATATGTAATAAAATAAATAAATCTTTAAAAAAAATAAAAAATAAAAAAAAATAAAAATTTCCCTGATTTCACTCACTAAAAACCAGCTCAAAATCTGCAGAGGGCAGGCTGCAGGGTGAATGATTGATGAACACCAGCTTCCCGAGAAGATCCTTAGGGGTCTGAGGAAGAAGGCAGTTTTTCCATGTTTGTTTGTTTGTTTGTTTATTTATTTATTTATTTATTTTCTTCTGTCTCCTTATTTTAAATGAGTTGCTGCTGCCTTGTTTCTTGCTTGTTGTGTACCCCCTTCCTTTGTTTCTCTGCTTACTCTTTTTTTCTTTTGTTTACTGATTTACTGTACCTACACTATTTCTTTTCTCTCCTTTATATTTATATCTTTTGTTTTCTGTTGTTCTTTCATTCTACCTCTTTTATTTGGTCTCCAATTGTTCTTGCTTTTATTTCTCTCTCTCTCTCCTTTATTCTCTGTTTACTTTCTTTTTTTTTTTGCTTTTTCCTTGTCTTTTTTCTGTTTCAATTTCCCTTCTTCTTACCATTCCAGCCTTTTAATTCATTCTACATATTTTTCTCTATTCTGTTTCCTGTTTTATTGTTTCTATTCCACTTTTCTAAACTTATTCCTCTGTGCTTCTTACTCATGTTAATTTTTCAGTTTCTTAGGTCTTGTACAGTTGCTTTCCTACCTTTTACTATTATTATTAGTATACTTTTTCTCTTTCCATCTCTTTCCTTTTCTCTGGTCCTATTTTTTTTCTTTCAAAGGAACATAGACAGCAAAGAAGAAATAGAATAAGAGGAACAAAATGTCAGAGTAAAACCTATCACACACACAAAAACAACAACAAAATAAAACCATAGAATAGAGAAGGAAGCTAATCAACTGAATAAACCCATCAAGAAAAACAGATGCCTACATATCAGCAAGAAATTGCAAGCAATACTAAGAAACAGGAAGACATGGCCCAGTCCAACAAACAAACTAAAAACCAGGAGGAGATGCAGATCATGGGACAGCTAATCAGAGATATCCAAATGAATATAATGAATCAACTTAATGAAGTGAAGGAAGAGATTAAGGATATTAAGAAGACACTGGGAGAACACAGTGAAGAAATTGTAAACATACATAAAAAGATAATGAATATCATGGTGATGAATGGCACAATCCAAGAAATAAAAAATATGCTGGAAGCACACAACAGCAGATCTGAACAGGCAGAAGAAAGAATTAGCAATGTGGAAGACAGTACATCTGAAATCAAACAGATAGTAGCACAGCTAGATAAAAAAGGTAGAAAAACTTTATCAGGGACTTAGGGATTTGAATGACAACATGAAATGCACAAACATACATATTACAGGCATCCCAGAGGGAGAAGAGAAGGGAAAGGGGACAGAAGGAGTGATGGAGGAAATAATGGCTGAAAAATTCCCAACACTATTGAGGGAGATGGATGTACATGTCCAGGAAGCACAGCACACTCCCCAAAACATAAATCCTAACAGGTCTAAACCAAGACACATACTTATAAAATTGTCCAATGCTCAAGACAAAGAATATTGAAAGCAGCAAGTGAAAGAGTTCCATCACATACAAGGGAATCTTGATAAAATTAAGTGATGATTCCTCATCTGAAATCATGGAGGCAAGAAGGCAGTGGTATGATATAGCTAAAGTGCTAAAAGAAAAAAAAACTTCCATCCAAGAATTCTGTATCCAGAAAAGCTGGCATGCAAAAATAAGGGAGAGTTCAAAATATTCACAGATAAACAGAAATTAAGATAATATGTCAATAAGAACCAGTAATTCAAGAAATACTGAAGAGAGTTCTGCAGGTGGAAAGGACAAAACAGAAAAGAAAGTTGGAGGACAGTGTAAGAACAACTAAAAAGATAAAAAGAAAAACAACATATATATAAACTTAAAGAAAATATGGCTAATGTAAGTAATTCCTTGACAGTAATAAAATTGAATGTTAATGGATTAAATTCACCAGTCAAGAGACATATATTGTCAGAATGGATAAGGAAATATGACCCATCTATATGCTGTCTACCAGAAACCCACCTTAGATCCAAGGCTGCAAGGAGGCTGAAAGTGAATGGTTGGAAAAGAATTCTACAAGCAAACAATAACCAAAGAAGGGTGGGAGTAGCTATATTAATATAAAATAAATAAACTTTAAATGCAAAACTATTGTAAGAGACAAAGAAGGACACTATATATTAAAAAAGGGGGTAATGTACCAAGAAGAGAGAACAATTATTAACATTTATGCACCTAACCAGGGCACCTCAAAATACATGGGACAAACCCTGCAAAAACTAAGTGGAGAAATAGATGCCTCTACAAATATAGTGGGGGATTTTAATACAGCATTATCACCATTAGACAGAATATCTTGATAGAGAATCAATAAAGAAACAAAGACTTTGAATAATGCATTAGAGACCCTGTATCTAATAGACATATACAGAAAATTACACCCAAATACAGCAGGATATATATTCTTCTCGAGTGCACATGGATCATGCTCCAAGATAGACCACATGCTAGGCCACAGAACAATTTTAAATGAATTCAGAATGATAGAAATTATACAAAGTAATTTCTCTGACCACAATGGAATGAAGCTGGCTATCAGTAAGGGGCAGAGAACCAGATTAGGCACAAAGATATGGAAGTTAAACAACACACTCCCAGACAAACAGTGAGGCAATGAGGAAATCTCAAAAGGCATCAGTAACTACCTTGAAATGAATGAAAATGACAACACAACATATCAAAACCTATGGGATGCTGCAAAAGCAGTATTGAGAGGGAAATTCATAGCCATAAATGCCTAAATTATAAAATAAGAAAGAAATAAAATCAAAGACTTAACTGCACACCTAGAGGAATTAGAAAAAGAACAACAAACTAACTCCAAAGGAAGTAGTAAAAAAGAAATAACAAAGATTAGAGCAGAACTAAATGAAATTGAAAATAAGAAAGCACTAAAAAATACAAACAAAACCAAAATCTGGTTCTTTGAGAAGATTAATAAAATAGACAAACCCTTAGATAGACTAACAAAGATAAAAAGAGAGAAGATGCAAATTCATAAAATAAGAAATAAGGAAGGGGATATCACCACTGACCCCACAGAAATAGTTTCATAAGAGGATACTTTGAAAAATTATATGCCAACAAGATGGATAATTTAGAATTTCCATCTAAATTGGAGATTCATAGAAACACACAAGCAGCCTATATTGTCAAAAGAAGAAATTGATGAAATTGATGAATTCAACAGACCAATCACAAGTAAAGAAATAGAATTAGTCATGAAAAACCTCCCAACTAAGAAGAGCCCAGGACCGGATGGCTACAAAGATGAATTTTACCTAACATTCTGGAAAGAAATAACACAATCCGCTTAAACTCTTCCAAAAAATAGAAGTGGAGAGAACATTGCCTAACTCATTGTATGAAGCCAACATAACCCCAATACCAAAGCCAAACAAAGATGCCACAAAAAAGGAAAACTATAGTCTAATTTCTCTAATCAACCTAGATGCTAAAATCCTCAAGAAAATACTTGCTAACTGTATTCAATAACACATCAGATGAATTATACACCATGACCACATGGGTTTCATCCCTGGTATGCAAGGATGGATCAATAAAAGAAAATCAATCAATGTAATACACCATGTAAACAGATTAAAAGAAAAAAACTACATGATCATCTCAATAGAAGCAAAAAATATTCAACAAAATACACCAACCTTTCTTGATAGAAACACTACAAAAGATAGGAATAGAAGGGAACTTCCTCAACACAATAGAAGGTTATGTATGAAAACCCACAGCTAAATCATATTCAATGGTGAAATCCTAAAAGCTTTCCCTCTAAGATGGGGAACAAGACAAGTATGTCCACTTTCACCATTTCTATTTACCATAGTATTAGAAGTACTTGCTCAAGCACTTAGGCAAGAAAAAGATATAAAGCCATCCAAATTGGAAAGGAAAAGTAAAAATGTCACTATTTGCAGATGACATTATCTTATACAAAGAAAGCCCTCAGAAATCTAGAACAAAGCTTCTAGAGCTTTTAAATGAGTTCAGTAAAGTCGCAGGTTATAAGCTCACTGTGCAAAAATCAGTAGCATTTCTGTACACCAGTAATAAGCAATCTGAGGAGGAAATCAAGAAAAAAAACTCATTTACAATAGCAACTAAAAGAATTGAATAGCTAGGAATAAATTTAACTAAAGATGTAAATTACTTATATTCAGTAAATTACACAAAACTGTTAAAGGAAATCAAAGAAGACTTAAATAAATTGAAAACCATTCCTTGTTCGTGGATAGGAAGACTAAATATCATTAAGATGTCTATCTTACCCAAACTATTCTACAGACTTAATGCAATCCCAATAAACATCACCACAGCATTTTTTACTAAATTGGAAAAGCTATGAAATATCTTTGGAAGGGTAGAAGACCAAGACTAGTCAAAAAATATTGAAAAAGTAAAACAAAAATCAGAGGAATCACACTAACTGACTTTAAAACAAACTACAAAGCTACAGTGGTCAAAACTGCACTGTACTGGCATAAGGATAGACATACTGAGCAATGGAACCAAATGGAGAGTTCTGATATGGATCCTCACATATAAAATCAACTGATATTCAACAAAGCCACCAAACCCATTCAACTGGAAGAGAATGGCCTTTTCAACAAATGGTGCTTGGCGAACTGGATAACTATATCCAAAAAAATGAGAGAGGAACACCATCTCACACCTTATACAAAAATTAACTCAAGATGGATCAAAGATCTAAATATAAAAGCCAAGACCATAAAGACCTTGGAAGATAATGTAGGGAAGCATCTACAGGATCTTGTATTAAGAAATGGTTTCATGAATTTTACACCCAAAGCATGAGCAACAAAAGGAAAAAATAGATAAATGGAACCGCCTCAAAATAAAAAACTTTTGCACCTCAAAGGATTTTGTCAAGAAAGTGAAAAAAGCAGCCTACTGAATGGGAGAAATTATTTGGTAGCCATATATCTGATAGGGGCCTAATATCCAGCATATATAAAGAAATCCTACACCTCGAAAATAAAAAGACAACCCATTTAGAAAACGGGCAAGTGATTTGACTAGATGCTTCTCCAAAGAAGAAAAACAAATGACTAAAAAGCACATGAAAAAATGCTCAACATCACTAGCTATTAGGGAAATGCAAATCAAAAATACAATGAGATATAATCTTACACTCATTAGACTGGTGACTATTAAATAAAAACAGAGGACTACAAGTGTTGAAGAGGATGTGGAGAAATGGGAACTCTCATCTACTACTGGTGGGAATGGAGAATATTGCAGCCACTGTGGAGGATAGTTTGGCAGTTCCTCAGAAAGCTAACTATAGAACTGCCATATGATTCAGCAATTCCATTCCTGGGTATATACACAGAAGAATTGAAAGCACAGACATGAACAGATACATGCACACCAATGTTCACAGTGGTATTATTCACTATTGCCAAAGCTTGGAATCAACCCAAGTGCCCTTCAACAGATGAATGGATAAACAAATTTTGGTATATACATACAATGGAATATTACTCAGATGTAAGAAGGAATACAGTATTAACACCCTGGATAACATGGATGACCCTTGAGGACCTTATGTTGAGTGAAGCATGCCAGGCACTGAAGGACAAATGTTACATGATCTCATTACATGAATTAAGCAAATTGAGCAGAAACACAGAGCTAGAGTCTGGAAGATAGGTTAACAGGAAATAGGAAGGGAAAAGAAGGTTGTCAGTCAATGTCCATATGAGCAAAATATATGATAAGGGGAAGTGTGAAGTTATACAGTGGAGGGGCATGACAGTGGTGTAATGATACTTTTAGGTTAGGCAGTGCTGGTTTGTCTGGGTGTTGGGTTGGGGAGGGTGGGTTTGACTGTATATGGAACTGGGGGAAGGGTTGGGGGAGGGAGCAGGTGAACACTGGTGATTGGTGGGTACATGGTTGAAACTACAATGTTTGGAATTCCCTTTTGGCAATATGGCAAGTGAGGGTTGCTAGTTTGGGGTGTTGAATGTGGGGGGTATTTGGGACAGGGCACACCTCGGGCAGGCTTCTAGGGAGTGTATAAGTGTTCATCTTGCCATAGTGTGTTATATTAGTCAGTGGAGACCCACATAATGAGTGGTAAGTTGGTGGACTCCCATCCCTGGGAGGCCTGCTATGTTCTCAAATACAGGGTTAGTCTCTTGAGAGCATAGGCGGTGCCTAATAAGGGAGAGAAGACCAGTGTGTCAAGCCCTCAGTGTTGTTGCAAGTAACTATGAACTTTTTCCTTCAAGGAGTGAAGCCTGGTGGTTGCCATGGGTCCCCAGGGGAAGGGGAAGGAGGAACAGAATAGATGGAACAGGGGACATTTTGGGGGAGTTGGAAATGTTCTACATGATCTTGTTATGATGGATACAGGCCATGTTGAATTGCATCAAAGTTTATAAAAGTGTATGGTCCAAAATGTAAACCATAATCTAAACCATTTTCCATGGATGGTAGCAATGTTTCAATATTTGTATATCAGTTGTAACAAACATACCATCCATATATACAATGTTATCAATAGGGGAAGGAGGAAAAGGGAGAGGATATTGGGAATATAGGAGTCTGCTCTATTCAGTATGTTACTTTTCTGTAACCTAACACTTTTTTGAGGATAAAATTAAAAAAAACAGGACATTGGGGGAATAAGTGGAAGACAATGTCACTGTACATATAGGACAACACATCTTATAGTAATGAAAGGGAAAATGTCAAAAAAATTAAATATCTTTAAATTATTTTTATTATCCCAAATTTTTATTTTTATAATTTTTTTTGTATTTATTTCTTATTTTTACAACTATCATTATTATTCATTTTCTTATTAATCATATTTGGCTATTTTATTGGCTTCATTTTTGAAGAAGTTTTGGATCACAGAAGGGTTACAACTGTGGCAGGGGAGGATCATTGGTGTGAGGTACCAGTGATGGGATATACATGGGAGGAAGCTCACCTGGGCATACATATAAGGCATATAAATATGTTCAAATGTTCATGAGGCATTTTCACAGTTGGTGGAGATTCACACAATAACTGAAGGAATATCAAATTCCTATCCTGGGGAGCTCTGCCACATTCTATAATAGATCAGCAAGAATCCCCCAAGTAGAGGAGTGAAGAAGGATGGTTCACTGACAGGTCCTTGATATTGATGACTGCATATGAACATTTACTCTTGAAGTGGAAAATTAGCCTAGTATAGGGTACCTAAGATTTGCCTCATGGGAGCCTCCTTTTTGCTCAAATGTGGCCCCTCTGTAAGCCAAACTCAGCATATAAATACATTACCTTCCCCGCAGTGTGGGACATGACCCCTGGGGATGAGCCTCCCTGGCACTGAGAGATTACTACCAAGCACCAACTAGCAATGTAACTGGAAAAAGACCTTGGCCAAAAGGGTGGGGTGGGGGGGAAGGTAAGACAAACAAGTTTATATGATTAAGAGACTTCAAAGTGAGCTGTGACATCATTCCAGAGGTTACACTTATGCATGTCTCAGCAGGATCTCTTTGACTGCCAAAGTAGATACTACCCCAAATAGCAGGGCACCTGAGGGTTCTGGAGACATCCAGACACTATAGTCAAGGCAGATAGCTAAGGAGTATGGTGCCTTGTCATTGGGCCCTACTTTGGAATTTATGCTCCCCAGAGTGACAGAGTTGGACTACTTTGGAATTTATGCTCCCCAGAGTGACAGAATTGGACTCAGTTGTAAGAGTCACATGGCTCTTCTGTCCTATTTGAACTTAAAATTAGTACTAGATTTGGTAGCTGTATGTCCAAGAGACAAATCTTTGTGCTGTCCATGTGCCAGCTGGGCCCTGAATCTCATTAGAGTTGCAACACTTACTCTGCAGTTCATTGGTCTCACCCAGGACAACTAACATGGAGGTAATGATGGACAACTACCATACCAAGGAACTGAGAGAGTCTGTAACTGCAAGAAAGAGAGTCCCATCCATTGGCCCTATGGGATCACAGTCCCCTCTCAATTATAATTGGAGTGGACATCACCATCCCAGAATCCTCAGCATTGGGGAATGAACTATGGACTAAAGTAGACTTACTGGTATTCTGCTATAGACTTATTCTGATTCTAGCAGTGGAAGGAATTATATCATTGATGTGGAGGCAGTGGCCCTTGGAGGTTCTGAGGGCAGGGAGTGGGAAAAACAGCAGTAATGTGACATTTTTGGGACCTGGGAATTGACCTTAATGACATTGCAATGACAGATACAGGCCATTATAAATCTTGCCATAACCTACAGAATTGTGTGGGAGAGAGAGTAAACTACAATGTAAAATTTAATCCATGCTTAGTGGCAATGTTCCAAAATGTGTTCATCAATTGTAATGAATGTTCCTCACTAATGAAGGATGTTGTTAATGTGGGGAAAAGTGGGGTGTGGGGATTGGGGCATATGGGAATCCCCTATGTTTTTTATGTGACATTTGTACAATCTAAGTATCTTTTAAAAGTAAAACAAAATAAAAAAACCCACAAAAACTATAAGCTTCTTTCTTTTGAATCAGACTGATTCATCTCAAATAGGGCCACATCCATTTATATAACTTTTCCAAGAGTCCAGTCAATATTTTCAGTAGCAAAATGATGAGTTGGTTCATTTGCCATTTCTTTTCTCAGCTTTTCATTAACCTGGGCCATCTGTGGGAGAAATGTCAGGGACTCCTCGCTACCTGAACTGTTTGAAGAATGGAGTTCTTTCTGGAATTAGCCTTGGAGTTGATGAGCAACCTGTCCAATATACCTCCTCCACTGCTGCTTTCCACCATCAGCAGCTCCTTGTACACCGAGATGCCAAACAGCCCTGGGTGGTTGGTGAAGAGCTGGGGCAGCATTGGGGCTAACTGCACAACTCCATGCTTCTTGCAAGCCTCCAGAGCCTCTTTCTAAGTTTTTTTTTATGCTATTGTAAAAGACTGAGTATACACTTTGGATGGATTGTAAAAGGCATGGGGTTGTATAACACAGCGAACCATGTGGTGAATGATGGAATATGGTTAGTACAAATATCAGAACATTTGCTCATGAATTATAATAAATATACAATACTAATACATGGTGCCAATAATAGAGGGTTATATGAAAAAAATCTACCCTCTGTAAGCTACAGACCATAGTTAGTAGTAATATTTTGATGATGTTCTTTCATAATCTGTAATAAATGTTCCACAACAATGCAAGGTGTTGGTGGAGGGGTGATGCATGAGAATTCTGCACATTATGCATGATTGTTTTATAAGCTCACAACTTCTGTAACAAAAAAATATATATTAAAAGTTAAAAAATGTGTTTTATTAATTGCCTTTTCAGATTGTTTGTTGTTATGGTATAGAAATAAAATAGAATTTTGTGCAACTTTTCTAACATTGTTTATTAGATGTAACACTGTTTTTGTAAATTCTAGAGGGTTTTTTATATATAAATCATGTCTCTGAGAATGGAGATAGTTTTCCTTCTTCCATACCATGTTGGATGCTTTTTCTTTCTTTTTGTTGACTGATTGCTCTGGTTGGGACATCTGAGACAATGATGGCTGGGATTTCAAAAACACACATCTTTGATTTGTTCCTGATCCTATTGGGAAAACTTTCAGTCTTTCACCATTGAGTATATTGCTAGCTAAGTATTAATTTTTTTTGCTTGTTTCTTTGTCTATTTTTGATCATGGAGGGAGATTGGATTTTGTTGAATTGTTTTTCTTTGTTGAATGAATGATGCTTGTTACTAAGTTTTTAAAAGATATATATATTTAAAGTATTAAAAAACTATAGGTTTCTGATTGACCAAGATGGCAGCATAAGATACTCCAGGGTGCTGTTACCCCAGAGAATGTTTGAAAACTAGCAAAACTGACAAAGCCTCCTTCTTCAGAACTCTGAAAAACAGTAATTGGGCAAGTGTTGAATCAAGAAAATGCAGCTTTAAGACATGCAGGAGAATCTTATAGAGACTCTTATAGAGTCTGTCTTCCACCCTTTCAACAAGGTGTGGAGCCAGTTTTCATTCCCATCATGCAACCTTGGCCCTGTACCAATGGGAGCAGAATAATCCCTATGTTCATGCTGCAGAGATTGTATGTTGCTACCAATCTATCAGGTGGCAGCCTCAAGGACTGAGCCAGGAAACATTTCCCTGCATTGCACTCAGAACTTGTCCTGCATCAGAAGCAGCTTGCTGACAGCCAAGGAAGAATAGAAACATTTAAGTCAAGTGGCCTGGGATAAAGGATTACCTACTTTAATACAATAGAACACCCAGGTGAAAGAAATGTCTGTTTCATAGTGAGTGGAGGGGGCATTTGGATTCCTGTAAATGGGGAAATTCCCAAGGCCATGACTGCAAGCCAAGGATAACACTTAGGGTCATAAAAGATGAGTAGGATCCCCATTT
>PVKH010028654.1:0-12798 GCA_004027955.1 Chaetophractus vellerosus
TTCAGTCCATGTTTCAGTCAGCCACCCAACAAAACTGCTAGAGCCCTTACCAATCCCTCCAGCTACAGCATTGAATCCAAAATTTCTGCTTAATGGGCCCATATCAATAAACTCAGCCTGATTCAACTTTACATTGCTTCCACCGTTATCCCATACCCTTAGTGTCCATTCCCACACATATTTCCTGGATTTTTGTCTATATAAGTTGGAAAACTAATGCAGTTCTTTCAGAGTATAGTGTACTTCCTCATGGGTCACACTTTGTATTTCACCTTTGGGGGCTTATTTTGATTTTATTCTAGTAATTGGTTTCAAAGGCAAGAGGGGTGGTGGGGTAGGTAAGGAGAAGGATCAGAAATGTCTTGCAAGCTACTGACCTCAGGGCATTCCTTTGCATTTTCTTCTGCTGAGACAAGATTAATTTCTTCAGGCAGGGGATGGAAGGCAGATTCCTCAGGCAAGACTGGAGGTTGGGCAGTGCATGCTGGAATTTGGCTGGTACCTCCCTCAGGGCTGGGAGATGGTCCAGCCTCCCAGGGGAAGGCCAGGGGCTGGACAGTGCAGGCTTCAGTTTGGCAGGTACCCACCTCAGGGTTGGCAGGAGGCCCAGACTCCCTGGGGCAAGCTGGAGGATGGATGATACAAGGTTGACAAGGTGTGGTCTCCACAGGACAAGCCATCACAGGTTTATCTGGTAAAGTCTCAGCAGAATTTAGAATTCCAATGTCCTCATCCAAATTATGTCTCCATCCCATATGTCTCCATCCCAATCCACTGGGTTCTACTCCTTTCCAATCAATACCTTCACTTTAATACAGAATCCCTGTGGAGTTGAGATTTTAGTTTCCTTTGTAATTCTGCTACTCATACAAGGAGAGTATGAGTTTGATTCTCAGATATCTCAAATGTGTGGTGACAAGAGACAAGTTTCTTTCAAAGCACTCATAGAAACTATCACATCATTCATGCAGCATTTAAGTTTCAAATTTGAAGACTTTAGCTTATCTCTTTTGTAACTGTATCCATAGTATTTAGGAGGAGCTATCCAATATCAGTATTCCTTTTGACTCCACAAATCTCTGTTAAGGTGTTGAAGGCTTTCTCACCCAGATCCCTGCTTCTTATAAGTGTGGAAGTAGAGGAATCCAGTGATGTTATTTTGCATATCTCTATCACCAACTCATGCCATGGATTGTTAGTGACCTCTTCATTATTGAAAATGGAGTCATTTGTACCTTCAAGTCCAATTAGAGTAGAAAGCCAATTGCAAAACTTCCAGAACCACCTCAGACATCCCACATTTAAGATTCTGTTCCTCAAGAAACACTCCTGGTACCAAGCTGTATTAGTCAGGGTTCTCTAGGGAAACAGAATCAACAGGAGACATCTGTCAATAAAATGAAATTTTATAAGATTCTCTCACATGACTGTGGGGATACACAAGTCCAGGATCTGAAGGCAGGCTGAAGGTCCTTGATGAGTTTCCAGGAGACATTGGCTGTGCAAAGATGAACTGGGAAATTCTCTCTGAATGTTGAAGTCACGTCCTCTTTTAAGGCATTCAACTGATTGGATAAAGTATCTCTCATTGCTGAGGGCAATCTCCCTGGTTGATACAGATGTAATTAGCTATCTGTTCTGTAAAGTCACTGGTGACTACCAAACACTTGGGCACAATTACCTGGCTGAGTTCACACATTAGCCTAACCATTGCAGTACACTATTTTTCCTTTTATAGAAAAACATTCATAACATAGTCTTGGTTTCTACCTTAACTAAGTAGAAAACTAAATGTTACTGCATTTACCCCAAATACAACACTGACTGTGTCACAGGTTGCCTGGTCCAAAATACTTAATTCTACAGATAGGTCACATATTGAATGCATGGTTATTGTAATAGTTTTTAAAAGGGCATATATTTCTAGAAGTATGATAAATACACAAATAATTCTATAAATAACAAAAAAGTATCAGCAAAATATTTAGATTGTAACATTTCCCAAATTTTCTAATGTTTTAATTGTTCTCAATATATGTTGTTTAACTAGTTGGTTTGGTTATCATTTTAAACTAATAACTGATTACCATTTAGAAGAGCTTAGCTAAATTAAACCACTGTACAAACTGCCTAAAGAAGGTAACTTGAAACATCTAATAAGTGATTCCAATTATTCTAATTGACATATGAGATGTTAAAAGAATATTGACTCATGAAACATTTTGAAATTATTTTATTTTTATTTATTATTTTTCTTCAATTAAATAATCCTTTCTGGATTATTTAAGATCCATCCAGAATGCTTAATAATATGTCCTCAATGTAGACTTAGCACCTGAGTGTTTTGATCTGAAAATATAGCCTCAATGCTTCTGATATGTAATTCTAACAAAAATCACAATCCTTGGTTTGAAAACATCAAACTCAATTTCAAAACAATTCATTAGTGCAGCTACTAAACAAAAAAATAAAATCAGTGTGAAAATGCACAGCAGCCACAGTCACTAGAGTAGAAAAAATTCTAAAGTCCAATAAAGACTCTGAAAATAAAAAGCCCCAAATTGAGTGATAACCTACAACCAAATATAAACACTGTTTAAAAATAGAATGTTTTGGTAAGTGGATGTGGCTCAAGTGATTGGGCTCCCATCGACTATATGGGGGGTATCCTGGGTTCAGTTCCTGGGGCCTCCTGGTGAAGGCAAAACTGGCCTGTGCCATGGAGAACTGGTCTGTGGCCTGGAGAGCTGGCCCACACTGTGGAGAACTGGTCCATTCCATGGAGAGCTGACCTGCACAGTGAACTGACTCAACAATGTGCAACAAAAAAAAGACACAGAGGAAAGACAATGAGAGACACAACAAACCAGGGAGATGAGGTGGCTCAAGCATTTGGGTGTCTCTAGCCCAGGTCAGAGGTCCCAGAATCAATTCCCAATGCCTCCTAAAGAGAGGATGAGAAGAGAAGACAAGCAAACACAGAAGAACATGCAGCAAATGGACACAGAGAGCAGACAGCAAGCTCAGGTGGCAGGGGGGGAATAAATAAAATAAAATAAATACATCTTTAAAATATAGAATGTTTTCCAAAACATTCTATGCTTATAAAATGTCAATGAATCTTTATAGTCTGAGTTAAGGCCTTAGACATCAATGTTAATTTATATATAACTATGCTGATTTACAAATCATCAATGATGTTCAATTGATATACATCATTTACAGACTTCCACAGGAATACCTAATTCCCCATCATATCATCCTTCAGTACTGGATGTTTATTTTTTTTTACAGTTTTCTACCTTCTGTATCAAGAAGCCCTTTTATAGGAAAAATTCCATCTCTTTCTATGATTCTGTAAAATGTAGGTAACAAAATATAAAATTAACAAGATTTGTTTTAGGTAGACTAACATAAAATTACTGTTGCAATTCATAGTGATTGCATAAAAACATAAGAGTTATCATAATGTCTATAAAGTGGATATACCTTTAGATTTTTAAAAGAAGTGCTGATTGTTTCAAGGTAAAAAGTATACTGCTGGTTACTAAAAAGCTCTATGTTGCATTAGGACATTCAGTAATGAGCAAAATTTTAGAATACATGTTACTCAAACTTTTAACATCATTTAAGCATCAAATGCCCTGCAGCAGCAGGATGCCTTTTAGAGGCTGGCACTGTAAAACTAATGCTAAGAATGAAAAAGGCAGAATGTGTGAGCAATAAATGATATAACAAAATTATTGCAAATGGAGATTAGCAATAAGAATTGAAGAAGATGACTTTCCACTTCATTTTTATGAGATGCCATCCTTAAATATTAAGTTCTTTGAAGGAAGCAGAACACCTATATCATCATAAAATGGTTGTGAAAACAAACTGGAAAAATTGGCCTCTGTGTGAATGTCAAAGTTGAAGCACCTTCTTAGAATGAGTATTAATTTTAAGTCACTTTTTTCTTTATTTTATTATATCCTTTTCTCAGTATAGATTGAATTTACTTTCTTTTTATTTTCCTAAATCTTGAAACCTGGGATACCTTTATCATTAGTTAACACACGTCCTTATTTTTAAATCTTGAGGCTTATTGATTTTTAAATGATACTAAGGGAAATTATGTATTTATTAAGTCTAGTAAATTCAACAATTTAAATAGAATGGAAAACCTACCTTGAATGATATCAGATAACAAGCTCAAAAAATAAACATTGGATAATCTCAATGGCTTTATTAATCTCAAAAATATCAAATTTTTGGTCTTACATCATCTCACTATGAAATCTAATATCCAGAGTGCTTAAATAGTGCATTTTAATAAATATTAAATAAAAAATAATGCCAATTATATACAGTCACTTCCAGATCTAATTCTATTAGACCACCATTTTTCTCATAATTATAATGTATAACAACTGCTATACATTCCTTCAGATTTTCTAGTTAGATAATCACATCATCTGTAAATATCTTATCAAGTGCTTTGTATATTAGTCAGTTTAGCATGGTTTCAGGATAAGTTCAATATGCAAAAATCAATTTTAATTTTGTAATAATAACAAAAATCAGTAATTGAATTTTTAGAAGATCAATTTTAATTTCTTAGGGCTACCATAACAAAGAGCTACAAACTAGGTTGCTTAAAAGAGCAAAAATTTATTATCTAATGTGGTGAAGACTAGAAGTTAAAAACAATTTGTCATTGGGGCCATGCTCCCTCAGAAATCTGTAGTGAGAACACTTCCATGAATACTCTAGCTTCTGGGGTTCCTGGAAACCTTTGATGAACCTTGGGTTGTACACAAATCATGCCAATCTCTGCCTTTATCTTCACATAGCATTATTCCCCAATATCTGATTCTGCATTCAAATTTCCCTCCCATAAGAAGTTCACATTCTATTACAGCCTGGTCTAACTCAGATTCATCTCATCTTAACTAATCGCATCTTCTAAGACCCTATTTCAAAAAAAAATGTCATATTCACTGGAAAAAGGATAAGGAGTTGAACATAATTTGAGGGGAACACAATTCAATGAAAACAGTCCTTTAAAATGGCATCAAAATATTAAATTCTTGTGTATAATTGTGAGATTGTGACATACAATGTTGCAAGACAGGCATTGCCTACTATAATTATGCTGAGAGAAAGGAAGAACCATAATAAAATTAAATAAATATTTTACTCATAGTTGGATGCTCAAATTAATCTCTATGTCAATGCAATTCCAAACAATTTCTAAGCTGGGAAAAATTATAAATTGTTGAAGTTCGGAACTGAAACCCTGAAAATGGTGCTGTGGATGCAAAGAATGAGAAAGAAATGAGAGATAGATGGGGTCAGGGGACCCTTCACCTTGAGGGGGAAGTGTACCGCTGCACAAACCATCATGGTTTTTATGAAGCATGGCTTTATGAAGAAAATACATGTGCACATGTGCAAGTGTAATGGAAATGTGGCAGATTACACTTTACTAACATCAGCAAATTGTATTACTTTAGGGTTAATGGTTCAGTTCTCATACATTCCTGCATAACAGACCTTGTTAACCATTACCTTGACATATACCAGATGTACTCCTTGAAGCACAGAATGCTTCTCCACCAGGTACATACCAGATTTTATCTTAATGTTTAAGACATGTGATGAGTATGTCCTGTACATTCCAAGGTGGCCTGTTTTCTGTCATGAGCCAAGGCCTTTATTTGAACTTCATTTCCCCCCTTTTTATTAATTAAAGATTAAAGTGAGGATTAATGGAACCATTAATTAATATACAATGACACAATGTGACTTCACACCACTCTTGTCTTCTTCCATAGGTTCTTTTGACTGTGCCTGTCTTAGGTTGTCCTCCTCTGAGTATCTTACCCATCATTAACTACTAGCAAAGCTTTCTAGCTTTAATAAGGAAGGACATTGTCAAAACATTGCATAAAGGCAGCATTCTTAAGATTCCATAATTAAATGATTATATAATGATTAAAATGTGGTTAAAGTAGAAAGAGTAAATATATAAATTTTAACTAATCTTCAAAGCTAAATCCTGCAATATAAATGCATTAATCATATTCAATTTTCCATTTTCTTTATGAACATAAGCAACAATTCTACTTTTAAAAACACAGATTACTATAATACACAAGATAATTATCCCCAAACCAATCCAAAATCATATTTGAACTGTCTTTTGATTTCACCAATGAAAAGGGTTAACAGCTTTAAGATTTTCAGATACTTCATTCCAAAATTCCTCTCCAGGGATTTCTTGCAGCTCATTTTGAGACATGCATAGCACCTTTTTCTGCAACTTTAAAATATCTAATGAAATATTATGCTTATATCCAATCAGATGATTTTTTTACCTCTTCCCATTCATGTTCACTATTATTATAAGGCAAGGGCATAATACAAAAATAACCTTCATTCCAATCACACATAAGTGCTCTTAACAAATTGAGATTATAAATTTGATTACCTAAATGTACAATAGCTGTATCAAGATCATTCATATGATTGTTCAATTCCATATCAATGTGATATTGGCTGTGCCACATCTCACTTGCTTTTTTATGCCAGCCTTTCACGTATTGTTGAGTCTGTACTCCTTGATGCAAAGCCATACCAGCAACAGTTGCAGCAGTGATAATGCTTATTAGTCCCAAGATCCCTGCTATTAAAAGTGCAATTCATCTTTTTGTTCTTTTCAATTAACTGTTGAGGAAATGCCATAGCAACTGAGGTTCTGGAGATTGCTGCCAATGTCTTGTCATCCAAACCAGTAGCCATATTCCTTTTCTTCTTCTTGCTACAAAAAGAATTTGATTTTTCTGCAAATATGAATTCTTAAAAGAGGTAAATAAAGAGCAATTGGAGCAAATAATGTTCCTTTCAACAAAGGTCACTTTTCCAAAGATAAAACCTACAGGATCTCGTACACATACTGTAAGGAATTGAGTTGATTTTTTTTTGTTAAACTGGTATTATTAGCTTTATTGCCTTGCCATTCAAATATTGGGCCATTTCCCAAAAATATTCTCTATAAATAATTTTGAGTTTTATTAAGTTTAGTATCCCATGGTTGTGGGCTAAATCTTCCTTGATGTATCCAATTTATTGAGCTGTTAGCAGATACCAAATTACCAAAATTTCAGAAATAAGGGTAATTGTCATTGGTAGATTCACTTGTATTATTTATAATCCAATTTATAGTTGTGTTCTTAACAGGCTTCAGCATTCCTATAAAGGCCCAATCCTTTACAATTTCATAGGAATCATTAAATAATGCAACTTTGAAAGAACCATGGCATGTATGCCATTTGTCATTTAGTAATCGATTTTGAGAGGGACATATAAGATTCATCATATATTCTGATTTATATGGTAAAGAAGGGAAATGAGAATATAAATTCAAGTTTGATTTTTCTCTGTTAAAAACCACACTGCAATTCTGAGGCTGCATGCATGCAGGATCATGTCCAATAAGGAGGGTGGTCTATAAAAGGTAAAGTTAAATTTTCTATAAATTTCCCTTCTTCTTCATGTTTTAAGGGTAACTGTAAGTCTATAGGTCACAGAAAATGATGTGATTGATTAAGATAAATTGGAAAAGACACTTAAGCCCAGGTTAACAGTTCTAAATGAAGTGGATTGGTAATGTGTACCCAATAAGTGTAATTATGATAGGGTATCTTACCTTGACCTAATACTTTACCTGTAATTAATCCAGTAGGAAGCCACCATGTCCATAGTTTAATTTTCAGTAGCATTTTCTACTGTAGGCTTGATCCTTCTGGAGGGAATCAACTGTTGTTCTCCTGTTTCTGTAATGATAAGAGCAAAACCTTGGCCCCAAATATTTACTTCTGCCTTTTCCCATTTATTGGTCATCTCATTTTCCAATATATTGGTTGTCCACATTTTTCATCTTTTTCATTTCTGTTAATTTCCCATTGTCTTTCTGCTACTGTGGTTTGTTGTCGGTTAAGGAAATTTAAGGTAAATGATACTTTAGACAATTTGTCTCTATCAGATTCTCTTCCATCTCTTTGGTGCCTGAACAGGGATCTGAAGGTGAAACATTCTCATCAAACAGTGCCCAGCAGACCAAGGAGCTCCTGATGAGTAGTCTTCAAGAAAAGGTAAGTTATATCTTTGAGAACATCAGGGAAATGGGGAATCAGCAGCCAAGTTTTGAGGAGTACTCAAGTGTGTTAAAGACACTATTGAAAAGCACTGGTGTAACTGTTAAATCCTTGGCTTTTGAGGAAATCTTTTCTCTTGTGCAAAAACATTGTTATTGGTTTCAGCCACAGGGCCATAACATCTTAAACCTAAAACAGTGGAAATTAGTTATGAAAGCTTTAAGAAGAGCCTATCAGAAGGGAGAATCCATTCCCATACATGTATGGTCTTTGTGTAGCCTTATCTCTGTTGCACTTGAACCACTGCAATCAGATGAGAATGAGGACAATAAGCAGGACATGGCTCCCCATGATCCATTGGTAGAACAAACTAATGATGATTTTAATAGCCATGAAAATGTCTATGATAATATTACTTATCAGTCCAAGCCTGATATGCCTGTTTTTAACAAAGTAAAAGAAGAGAAAAGGGGAATATATGGGACTTTCTCAGCAGGTGCTATGCCATCAGCTCCAAATGCTCCTAACAATGATTTTATATCATTTGAACCAGCACCTCCTGGGCCTCCTAAATTCTCAGCTGATCCATTTTTTTACTACATTTGATGATTTTCCAAAGGTGTCTGTTGTTGTAGCAAATTCTTCATCTTCTATTATGAAAAGCATAGCACAGGAAAGTAGAGAAATAGATTCAGAAGCCATGCAGCTCTTCTCTAACTTTCCTGTTACTATTACTCCAATTCCTGTGGATGATCAAAACTCACAAGGAGGTGTACAATTTAATAATGTCCCTATTCCTTTTAAAACTATGAAAAAAATTAAAACAAGCATGTACTCAATATGGTGTAAATTCACCCTATACTGCAGGATTAGTACAAGGAATGTCACAAGCTGACAGACTTATACCTTGGGACTGGGATATGCTGGCTCATACTGTTCTAAATCCAGCTGAATTTTACAATTTAAAACTTGGTGGACAGATGAAGCTAATATTATATTGTGATGAAATCAGCAACAAGATCCACCCATACTTATTACTGCTGAACAAATACTGGGAATAGGTCATTGGGCTGGAGTTCCACAACTAATACAGTACAATGGTGTTGCCATCATACAGGTTAGATTATGCTGTCTTGCAGCTTGGTGGAGAATTGTCACACCTGGCCAAATGGTACAACCTTTTGCTAAAAATGTTCAAGGAAATAATGAACCATATGTTGAATCCGTTGCAAGATTGGCTGATATTGTTCACAAAAACACTGACCCAACCTGATCTTGGAGAAATGCTCATCAAGATATTAGCTTTTGATAATGCCAATAATGAATACAAAAAGTCCATATGCCCTGTTAAGGCTGCAGGAGGAGACATTCAAGATTTTATTAAGGCTTGCCAAGATATAGGATCAAATGCTTACAACATGAATCTCTGCAGCTGCTATAAAGGGCCATAGCCCTATGGTAAGTAATTGTTTCAAGTGTGGAAAGCCTGGTCACATGAAAAAAGATTGTAAATCTAAGACTAATGTTAGTGCTCCATCTAACAGCAATAATAAAGCCAAGCCAACTCATGTATGTCCTGTTTGCCAAAAGGGGTTGCATTGGGCCAATGAATGCCGATCAAAATATCATAAAAATTACAATCCCATTAACAAGTTGGGAAACTGTAATGGTTTGGCAGTTTTATGTAATTATGAATTCCAAAAATATATATAGTGAATCATGTTTGTAAACTGATCTGTTAATCTGGGCCTGATTAGGTTATGATTAGCGCATTAACTGCCACGTCAGTGGGATGTTGAGCCCCACCCCTTGGTGGGCGTGGCCTCAAGTATAAAAGGCTAGACAAAAGGCAGCAGATTGGAGAAGCAGATTTGGAGAAGCAGATTTGAGAAGCAGTTCTGATGTTGGAGTGAGCCGTTTGCCCGATAGTCTACAGCTGGCCTTGTGGAGAGACACAGAAGCATAGAAAGCCTCAAGGTCTACAGCTGAACTTGTGGAGGAAACAGAAGCTAAGCCCAGAGAGAAACACAGCCCCAGGAACAGAGGAACCCAGAAGCCTGAACCCTGGAGACATCAGCAGCTGTCTTGCTCTGACACGTGGACTTTGGTGAGGGAAGAAATTTATGCTTTGTGGCCTGGTAACTGTAAGTTTCTACCCCAAATAAATACCCTTTATAAAGACCAACCAATTTTGGTATATTTCAAAAGGCACCCCTGTGGCTGACTAATACAGAAACTTTCAGGCGGGCCTAGCTCCAGGACCTCAGACAAAAAATATGAGCATCACTTGGCCCAAAGCTTCCCGGTCAGCAACAGAGTAGCCCACTCCGACATGTCTCAGAACTAAAAGCCACCACCAAAGGCAGTGCAGCTATAGATCTCCCATCAGCAGAAACAAGAATTATCACTCCCTCATTAGATATTCAAAGAATTAAAACAGGAATTAAAGGCCCTATAACCAATAATGTTGTAAGTCTTATAATCGGTCAGAGTAGCTTAACAGCAAAAGGGATCTTGGTTCAAACTGGAATAATAGATTCTGATTTTACTGGAGAAATTTGTGTTTTAGTACAAGCATTGAATCCTTACCAAGTTGAATTGGGAGATCAAATAGCACAGCTACTTCTTTTACCGTATTAAAAAACCCAATCTTGGCTTGTAAAAAGACAGGAGGATTTGGTTCCACTGGACATAAAGTCTATTTGCAAACTGCGATAGGAGATGAAAGACCTGAAATTACTATTAAGATCAATGGAAAAATACTTGTAGGATTAGTGGATACCGGGGCTGATGTTTCTATAATTGCTAAATGATATTGGTCACAGGCTTGGACTTTGCAAAAGGTGCCTACACTTTTTACTGGCTTTGGCACAATGACAGATGTTTATCAAAGTACTCAAATATTTAAGGTGGAAGGTCCAGAAGAACAAAAGGCTACTCTGCAACCTTATGTTTCAGATGTGGGACTTAATCTTTGGGGAAGGGACTTACTAAATCAATGGGGAGCTTATCTGAATTTTCCTCACATTTCTGACACAGCTAAACATCTTATTACTCGTATGCAATATGCTTCCCCTCCCTGACCTGAGACATGACTTGCTGGGGATTACCATGGCCTAGGATATCCAAGTTTAGAGTAGGGGCTACTTTTGTGAAGGGCTTTGCATTGTCTTTAAAATGGCTAACAACCAAACCTATCTGGGTTGAACAGTGGCCCCTTGCAAAAGAAAAGTTAGAAGCCCTAATAGGATTAGTACATGACCAGTTAATGGTGGGGCATATTGAACCCTCTACAAGTCAATGGAAGTCTCCAGTTTTTGTAATTAAAAAGATATCTGGAAAATGGTGCACATTGACTGCTTTATGTGAAATTAACAAAGTTATTCAATGCAGGGGACCTTTACAGCCTGATTTGCCATCTCCTACTATGATTCCACAAAATTGGCATGTTATTATTATCAATTTGAAAGAGTGTTTCTTTACTTTTCCTCTTAATCCAAATGATAGAGAAAAATTTCCATTTACTATTCCTTCTGTTAATCATTCAGCACCTACTGTATATCATTGGAAAGTTCAACCTCAGGAAATGATGAAAAGTCCTACATTATGTCAATCTTTTGTTCACATTCCATTACAAATTTTACAAAAACAATTTCCCAATGCTATGATTATTCATTATATGGATGATATCCTCTTTGCCATTAAACAAAACTCTGAATTAAAACAACTGTTTCTGTTGGCAAAAGAAATTATTCCTCAGCATGGGTTACAGATAGCAGAAGAAAAGACACAAAAACAAGCTCTGTTCCAATATCTGGCACATACTATCCATGGAAATATTATAACTCCACAAAAGGTCCAATTTTGAACTGATCATTTACATACTTTAAATGATTTTCAAAAGCTGTTGGGTGATATTAATTGGGTATGCCCCACTTTAGGAATTCAACATAAATATTAACTAATCTTTTTAACACCCTTATGGGAGATCCTGGTTTAAATAGTCCTCACATTTTAAGCCCAGAAGCAAAAATGAAGTTAGAAGGGTTAGAAAAAAGAATACAAAATAGCCAACTAACAAGGATAAATATGGAACTTCCAGTTTCTCTTTTAATATTTCTGTCCTGCCATTCCCCTACTAGGATACTTTGGAAAGAGGAAGGTATAATAGAGTGGATATTTTTGCCCAAAAAAGATACTAAAAAACTTCATACTTATCCTGAGAAAAGTACGGCAATAATATCTAAAAGCCATATTCGCCTGAGACAGCTCATGGCTAAAGATCCTCACAAACTCATATTAGACCTTACCAAGCAGGAGCTTTCTCAGCTCTGGCAGTTCAGTGACTCCTGGCAAGTGGCCTTAGCAGATTTTATTGGAAAAATTGACAATCTCTTCCCAAATTCAAAATTTTTACAATTTTTAAAACTTACTTCAGGGCCCGGCTAGATAGCTCAGTGGATAAAGAGCTCGCCGGTGTACCACATGGGAGGCCCCGGGTTCGGTTCCCGGGGACCTCTCCGAGTGGGCAGACGGCCTTGAGAAAGGCAAGCCGCCATGGGCGGGGCGGAGCCGCTGTGGGCAAGGCAAAAAGGCACCACGGGCAGGGCGGAGCCCCCACGGGCATGGCAAGGTCACCCGTGAAAGGCGGAGCTGC
>PVKH010028655.1:0-12798 GCA_004027955.1 Chaetophractus vellerosus
AATTCACAAAGAGATAAGTGAGCCAAACAAAGGTTAAAATAGGAGAAAATTTAAAACCTTCTCCATTATTAGAAGTTATGACACCTCTGATCAGAGTTCAAAATAAGAACTAGTGAAAACATAAGTACAAAATCTCTGAACTCAGATGAATAAAGGATCCTTCTGGGACAATAAAAGAGCTGACTCTATCTGTGGCCCTCCATATCATCCAGACAGCCAATAGTCCATTAGCTCATTGCACCTTTCTATTCCCTACAAAGTTCCAAGCTCATAATGTGTAAGGGATTTGCTTTGTTTTTCTGACTGCAGCGCCAACAGTTCACAACAGCTGGAGCCAGTCCAAGCAGTGTGCTGGATGGGGATGGGCTGTGTATTTCATTTTTATAGAGCAAATGGCTTCTCAATAATTTATCATCTGTGTGATGGAAAAAAGTACTAATAAAATGTGATTATAAATCTTCACCTTCTTCCAAGATCAGGGAAATAACTACAGGAAGCTGAAATGGAAAAAGATGTCAGTTTTGTG
Organism: Chaetophractus vellerosus; assembly: GCA_004027955.1. Taxonomy (NCBI): domain Eukaryota; kingdom Metazoa; phylum Chordata; class Mammalia; order Cingulata; family Chlamyphoridae; genus Chaetophractus; species Chaetophractus vellerosus. Next base: position 527 of record PVKH010028655.1, read on the forward strand.
AGCTAAAAATGTTTGTTTTTCAAAATCAAATGGCTGTCCCCAGTTCCTGAACTAATGTCCTTGAAGATGCTAAAGGACTTTGAAAAGTATGGAAAATGGGGGGTGGGGTGGGGGTGGGAGGGGGAGATGTAGAAGAATTGAGCCCAGCTTACTGAGTGAGATTTCCCTGGCATTGTCTTTGATAAGAGTCCCCCATGAAACATTTTATCTATTTCCTATTAACATGCAGAACCACAACACTATAACGTGGTTGCTCTTCGGGGGAGGGGTTCCTCAGTGATGAAAGAAAATAAATCAAGAGGGAGAAGGGCTCATATTACTAAGGGCTATGGGAAACATTCACCCTGAATGCCTTTCACCAGAATCAATTTCTGGGATTGCTACCGTTTACACATTTTTGGTATCTATTTCTCTCCTTAGAAGATATTTTCATTTTAGGATTTTTTCCCCTTTTAAAGCAAAACTTGAAATACTAGGCAGGGGGTTATGGCTTTAGATTCTCTCACATGCATCCCCAGCAGTTATCTAAAAGGTCAGCATGACCTCATGCTACTCCCTGCAAATGCTGGAGCCCGTAAGAATTCCAGGCTGGTTGAACAACCAAGCAAGAAACTCGCTTTCTTATCTTGCCAATTTCTCAACTGGAACCAACACACACAAATGTCTATTATATAGTGATAGAACAGTAACAACAGATAATTCTATAGCACTGCGTGCCAGGCACTGTTCTAAGTTGTTACCTCACAAAAACACTATACAGTGGGTACTATAATCCCATTTTCAGATGAGGAAACTGACACAGAAAGTTTAAGTACCTTGCCCAAGGAGGCCACACTACTAGGAAGAAGTGTAACTGTGATTTAATTCTAATAAAACCTCAGTGGGGCAACTTTTGTAACAAATGTGTCACTACAATATAAGGTGGTAGTGGGGGGCAATGTATGGGAATCCTTTATGATATGCATGACTGTTTTATAGACTCACAACTTCTCTAATAAAAAAAATCTAGTACAAATGATGTATCAAAAATTGAAAAAAAAACTCAGTGGGGTAGGGATTTTTTCCTACTTTTTTGGACAAGGAGAATGATTTTTAAAGAGGTCAAGTTCACACAATTAGAAAGTGGCAAAGTCAGACTCAAACCCAGCTGAGTCAGTGCTCTTTCTCCATGCCTCTCTACAGAGCAACAACAAAGCTTCAGTAGCATTTAAATCAGGGATTCTTAACCTTTTTTGCTACACGGACCCCCCCTGCCAGTCAGGTGAAAACCAGGACCCCTTACTAAGTCCACACTATACTGTGTATTATTTGATAAATTTATCACACCTGCACCAACATGTCCCCACAAGAATAATGTTTCTTTGAATTTCAATTCAAGCTCATGGACCCTTCGTTAAGAACCCCTGACTTTATAAAACTTCTTACTTTGGTTCTTTTTGACCTAGAGAATTGATGACCATTCATCCAGACAGAAAATAAGGGATCTAGAAATAAAGTTTTTAGGAAATAAGCATGTTCTCTAAGTTTCTTGCTTTCCCCATATGTGAAAGAATAATACTTAATACTGATGTGCTTGATTGCTTCAAGCTTTACTGGCAAGAGTGAACAAGTTTGAAGAGCCGTACACATTCAAAATACCAATAGCACAGAAAAGCAGCTGAAATTACATATCAATGTTCTGGTAAGAACAAAGGAATTCCAGCTTACTTCCCTTTAAATTCAGTTACGGGTGAGATATATCAGCTCTTTATTTCTAATAAATGAAGTAGTTACCTTGACAAACACTGGAGGAGAAAGACTTGCTTTCTGTAGCACAGTATCATTTGTAAAAAATGCACTTATCTCTACATACGAAGGACATTTGCACTGACTTCAAGTGTTTATACTCATAGAGAGGAAATGAAATATTTTTGGCAGAGTGGCTTTTTAGGCTTGGAGTTATCATTTAAACCAGGGCTTATATAATGAACGTGCTCTTGGCAGTTCTCTGTGAAGCACCCAAATTTTACTGTCAGTACCTCTGCAGTTTACCCACCTCACTGTCTCCAGGTACTGTCCCAGGGATGCGCATGATCAGACCCACTTCACAACTATTAACATTTCCTCCCCACAAATTGCAATGTGGCTCTCTCTTTTTGTATAACAAAGTTTCTTTATTCTCCCATAAACAGAATGCTAGAGCATGAATTTAAGGAGACAGGTGTGAACTGAAAGAGTGGAAGAGATTGCTAACTATCCCCCGCAATACCCATTCTCCTATATATATATTTAGAAGGTACTGGGAATTGAACCTAGGACCTTGTACATGGGAAGCAGGCACTCAACCACTGAGCTATATCCGCTTCCCAATGAGAGTTGTTTTTTTCGTTTGTTTATTTTTGGGAGGTATTGCAGATCGAACCTGGGACCTTGTACATAGGAAGCAGGTGCTCAACCACATGAACTACATCTGCTCCCTCTATATTTTTGTAATATAACATAGCCCCATCTCCCTTTCAGCTAGGTATGGCCCTATGGCAAACCTAAGCAAAGACCAAAGAGATCTGAGCAAGAGTGATGTGTGCACCTTCTGGGTCACATTTTTAAAAGTGAACCGGGGCCAGCTGTATAACCCAGTGGATAGGGCACCGGTTTACCATATGGGAGGCCCTGGGTTTGGTCCCCGGGGGCCTCTCCGGGGGGGTGGACCGCTTGAGAAGGCAAAAGCCGCCGTGGGCAGGGCAAAAGCCGCCACGGGCAGAGTGGAGCTGCCCGTGGGCAGGGCAGAGTTGCCCACAAGTGGGGCAAGCTGCCCGTGAGTGGGCAAGGCCACCGCTCACCGGTGAAAATCAGAAAAAATAAAAATAAATAAATAAAAGTGAACCACTTGGCCTCCACTTCCCTTTTCCTCTCCCAGAAATGAGATACTAACACATGTACACATCACTCCTCTGAGAGACCCAATTTCTTATTCTATAAAAGGTATAATAATACCTCTCATTCAATGTTATTAGGAGGATTAAATTAAATAATATAAGTACATCATTAAGTAAATATAAGTTTTTGATCAATGATTAGCTTAAAAACAAAATAGAATTTTCTCACTCAATACATCAATTACTTCCCATCCCAAATATCCAAGCAGTCACCAAGTCCAAAATGTCTTTATCATCCATCCTTTTCTCTTAATTCCCACTCTACTGCTGCTAGACTGGCCACAGGTTACCAACAAGACTACCCATAGGCTGAATCCAGCAGCAGACACTTTTTTTTCTGTAATTAGTTACCAACACAAAAAAAACCAGGAGTTTTTAAATATCATTTTTCACTTAAGAGGCACAGAGGTCTTTGGAGATATGGACAATTCCAAGTCTGGGGCAGGAAATAAAAAAAATTATCTAGAACATATTGTCATACAAGATAGTGAAAAAGAGTCATGTAAAATGTTTCGGGAGCAAACTTGAAGAGGATCTGATTGATTAGAATAATTAAAGGTTAGATGATTTAATCATCAAGAATAATAACTGCAGCAGACTGAAAAAATCAAATGTGATTAAATCTATAAGTTCATAATCATAATAAAAACAACTAATTGATCACCATGGAGGATGCTAAGGCACCAACTCATTATTTAAAAAATTGATAAAAAAGGAAACAAATTAAGCATTATACTACCTTTCCTAAACAAAGTATCCAGCTAGTTTAAGAGGGAAAAAAGAGGGAAAGCTTCTCTTTATAGAAATATTCCAGCCAATAAATAAAAAAAGGTATGATATATACAGACACACACACATATATATACATATATAAATTGATATAATAGAAAATCACTATTCTGCAATGCCTAACTATTTGAATCAGATATTGTATATCAGTGGCTGTTAATATCATAGAAAAGACAACCAGATATTTAATGTCTCCTGGCATACAGAAGAACACAATACCATTTATGAAGTGGGCTTGCCAAAAAAATTGAACTGGAATCTGATCAGACCTCTTTATATGACCACCAATTTATAGAGGAAAGAGGAAAACACTAAATGATACTCCTGGATTGCCATCAGCAAAATCCATAATCTGGGAAACTTTGCAGGACAACCAACCAAGATTCTTTAAGAAGTACATTACAAGGGGAATAAAGAGGAGAGAGTTACCTCTGCTAATCTTTGAGACCTTGGAGACCCTGACCAAATCCTATGTGACTGCAGTGTTCCCATTGCCTAATACAATATCTAGGCACATAGCATGCATTCAACGTCAAGAACTGTGAAAGGTCTGATAATTTTATCCTACTTGCAAGCTAACAAGCAGATGCTGGCAGAAAACACAAGTCACTTGGGTCAGAGAAATAAAACTTTACTACTTATGGCAATAAGAGTAGCCAGAATATCAGTATTTGAGCCAGTCCCCCAAGCTCCAATTCCCAAAAAGTAACATGAAGAAGGCCAAGTGACATCTGTGCATGCAGTTAGTTCCTTATAGGCGTGGCGCCCTGAATTTAGGGAACCTGAATCTTTTATAATAGGCATTAAGCATGCCTGCCCTAACCTCTGGAAGGAGACACTCTCTCTGTATTCCAAAGCTGATTACTAAATAGCATCCTGGAAAAGATCGTCCAAAATAATGGCAGCCTATTCAAGACGTGCACAAAAATGCAAGAGAACTGTCTCCCAATCCTCAATAGCATTAGCATAGATATTAGCATCAGAGAGACTTATAGTCACGTTCTGTCTCTGCCATTGCATGGGGAAACTAATTTGGTCTCTTAAAGCTTAGGTTTCCTCACCTGTAAAATGGTAATACTGATAGTACATATTCCATAGGGTTATTGGGAGGGTTAATTGAGATAATGCACATAAAGTACTTGGGTCATTGCATAGCTTATGATACATGTACAATAAAACTTATTTTTATTAGCTTCACCATTAGAAAATGTGTTGAATAAATGATTAAATGAATGGCCAAAATTAATCTGATAAAAATGTTGGATGTGAACTATTCTTAGCTGAAAACATTGGTCATGTCTTTTATTGGGGACTGGGGATGGTGCTGGGGGTACAAAAATGAATAAGATGTGACCTCCACCCTCACATGTTTGCCTTTTTTATAAAGGGGTTGTCAATGTCTTAACCCCAAGGAATACTAATTAACAAGGATTTCAGGGTCCCCACACAGTCTGCTAAGGAGACTTTTTAGCAAGGAAGGCCACCAAATGTTCTTTCATATAGAACCTGATTGAGGTTGGATTCTGTTCTTTATAATGAGAGTTGACCCTGCATTACTGAATCACTTCAGAATTACAAACACTCTGACAGAGACAAGCAACTCTTGCCCTGACTCTCTTCTATTCTTTACTCTCACCTGTTACTCTTTCCTATCTACAAGGTTTCCTTTCACTCCATATACCTCTTGAGGATAAAAAGCCAATGATTCGTTCATCTGTCTGATTTGGACTAGGAAGAGAATAAATAAGTACGTTTGCCAGAGTATTAGGAGAAGAAATATTTCTTCATTCAAGAAAACTGACCTACTTAAAAGTCAAGATACAAATGACTAATGCAGTACAGACGGTTCCCATCTTATAAACACCCAACTCACAAATGACCCAGGCACAACTACTGGCCCGCTCCAGCCCCAACCCAGCAGGCTGCTGTTGCCATGGGAAGCATGGGGGTGGGGGATAAAACTAAAGGCTGTAGAGCAGGGGTTCTTAATCTTTTTTGTTCCACGGATACCTTTGCCAGTCAGGTGAAAACCAAGGACCCCTTACTAAGTCCACATTATACTGTGTATTATTTAATAAGTGTATCACACCCATACCAACACAACCCCACAAGAATAATGCTTTTTTGAATTTCAATTCAAGCTCATGGACCCCTTGTTAAGAACCCCTGCTTTAGAGAATCAGGAAGTTCAAATTTTTAAAAAAGGGAAGAAATTTAAAAGACTAAGAATAGCTTACTTTCCTCAGCATATCCAAAATTTGCTCACTGAACTGTTTCTCTGACGGAAATTTCATCCTTATAGAGGGCCATGGTTAGCCACGTCTACTTCTTTTAAAAGGTAACTAATTCTAATGGGAATTTCTGCAGTAGTACTCTATTACTCCGGGGCTAATTTTTCACTAATGGTAGAGGAGAGATTCTTAATATCATTACCTTTATCAGGGTTTGCCCTAACTTCATCAACCATGGTAGGTAAGCACACCATCCTTAGCAAGGGGTATTCGTTTGCAAGTACAATTCATAGCCATCAAGTGGGCAAAACTCCAGCCATGATTCACAAATGTAATACTATAGGAAAGGATCCCCCTGGAGTTATATGACACAACAGCTCTGAGCCTCAGCAGCCACTTGGTGCCAGGACCATTAGGTGACTGCCTACGAAAACAAAGGGGAGAAATGGTGGATTGGGGATTCTGCAGAAGAGATGAAATAACCACTTTGGGGAACATATGTGAACTGATGAGACAGACTCCCAGAGCTATGGAGAAGGAATTAAGAAGAGTAGAAGTGGGGCGCGGATGGAGCTCAGTGGTTGAGTGCCTGTTTCCCATGTAAGAGGACCTGGGTTCAATCTCTGGTACCTCCTTGGAAAAAAAATCAGCCGAAACTGGATTAATTCTTCTATAACATATTGTTGTAGCCTCTTTTTACCCCTGAATCGGTGTAGGCTATAAAATAGATATTAATAGCTATATAATATTCCACCAAAAGATGTATAATTTATATGATATATATATACAATTTATATTCTCCTGTTGTTGAACATTTCAAAAATTTCCCCAACTGGGGGCCAGCTGTAGCTCAATTGGTAGGGCGCCAGTTTACCACATGGGAGGCCCCGGGTTCGGTTCCTGGGGCCTCCTTGAGTGGGCAGACCGCTTTGAGAAGGCAAGCCGCCGCAGGCAGGGCAAATCCGCCGTGGGCAGGGCAAGCCCCCGCAGGCAGGGCAAGCTGCCCGCGAGCAGGCAAGGCTGCCGCGTGGTGAGCTGACTCGGCGGGTCGCTGCAGCGGGGGGAGACAAGCAGACACAGAAGAACGCAAAAATGAACACAGCAAGAACAGGCAGAAAGGGGGGATATAAAAAAAAAATTCCCCAACTGTTATCACTTGTGTTGCAATGAACTTCATGTTTATGGAATTCTTTTCTTATTTTGATTAATTTCTTAGGATATACTCCCATAAATGGAATTACTGTTTCCAAAAAATCTATGAACAGCTCTTGCTCTGTATTATGTAAAATTGCGTCTCAAAAGAGTTTTCCTGAGTCACACCACCACCACCCAAGTGTGGGTACCTGTATGTGGTTGTTTCACTTTTATTGTAGTAGAATCTGCTTGATATCTTTTTTCTTTTTCTAATGTAATAGGTCTAAGATGGCACCTCTTAGCGAGCATCATATAAATAAGAATCTGGATTTTAGAAATGGAATAATCAAGCCCGAAGAGAGCAGACAAAAGTAAAAACTCACAAGTATATAAATGTCCTATTTTTAAATCCCTTGAAAATGAACAATATTAATGTACACTATTTAGAATTCCTATTCCTCTTTTATACACTGTGACTTATGGGATAGAACATAATCTTGCATTCACATGCTATCCTACCATAGTGGTTCTGGTTTCACAGAGCATTAAAACTGGGGTGCAAATTTTTCACTTTAGACTCCTTCAAAAATCGGGTGATACTTTATAAACAACAAAACTGTAAAAAACAGAGGATTAAAACCAGAGAGGGCAAAACCCAGAGATTTCCTTTGAGAGCTATTATGGAGTCACAGAGAAGAGGGATTAAAATGTAAAAACTAATATCCACAAATATTTCATCAGTTTTTTTGACCTTTATGTATCTACCCTCCCTATTCCAGAGTTTGAAACTTCCTTCAAGACAAGTATCCACCCTCTAAAGCTCCAGGGTGCCATATTTAGTAAGTGATAACAGGCTGAGATGCACAATGTGGCCCTTGATGTGGGCTCCAGAACAAATCTTTAACCTTGGGATTCTGCCAAGGGCCAAGACCTAGCGCAATGAAGACTGAAATGACAGACACATATAAACAGTTGTGGTCAGACTGCAGGAACTAGCAGTCCTAAAATAGACTGCAGGCAGAACCGTTGGACTCTTTCTTCTTTTTTCATTTTTAATATATTTTTATGTATTTTTAAAAGATACTTAGATTACATAAAATTATATAAGGGATTCCCATATGCCCCACTCCCCATACCTCTCACTTTTCCCCACATTAACAACATCCTTCATTAGTGAGGTGCATCCATTGCAATCAATGAACACATTTTGGAGCATTACTACTAAGCATGGATTATAGTTTACATTGTAGTTTACACTCTCGCCCACTCAATTCTGTAGGTTATGGCAGGATACATAATGGCCTGTATCTGTCATTGCAATATCATTCAGGACAATACCAAGTCCTGAAAATGTCCCCATATTATACCTCTTTTTCCCTCTCCCTGCCTTCAGCACCTCCAGTGGTCACTGTCTCCACATCCATGATATAATTTCTTCCATTGCTAGAATCAAAATAAGTCTATTGTAGAATACCAGTAAGTCCACTCTAGTCCATATTTTATTCTCCAATCCTGAGGCTTCTGGGATGGTGATGCCCACTGCACCTCTAATTGAGAGGGACCTTCAATGCCATATGGCTGATGGATGGGACTCTCTTGCTTGCAGTTGTAGACTCTCTCAGTTCCTTGGTATGATGATTGTCCATCTTTACCTCCTTGTTAGTTGTACTGGGTGAGTCCAATGAACCAGAGAGTAGGTGTTGCAACTCTGCTGAGGCTCAGGGCCCAGGCGACATATGGACAGCCCAGAGATTCAAGTCTCTTGGATGTACACCTACCCACTCCAGCACCAACTATAGGTTCAAATAAAAGGGACAGAAGAGGCATGTGTGGAAAAGTCACATCTGAGTCCAACTGTGTCACACTCGGGAGCACAAACTCCAAAGTAGGGCCCACTGGCAAGGCACTAAACTCTGGAGCTATCTGCCATGTAGATTCTGGGTGTCTCCAGAGTACTCAGGAGCTATCTGCCATGACCACAGGCTCTGGGTGTCTCCAGAGCCCTTAGGAGCCCTACTATTTGGGGTAGTACCTACTTTGGCAGTCTATGATATCCTGCTGAGACATGCACAAGCATTACCTCTCTGATGACCTCCCGATTCACTTTGAAGTTTCTTAGCCAAATAAACTCATTGTGATAGACTCTTTTTAACTCCTTGCTTATTCATCAGAGAAATGTATGTCCACTTAATAATAGTAATGGAATGGTGCCACATATCTAGCAATATGGTGGTCATATTACAGATGCCATAACCTAAACTCTTATATTAACAACAAAATACAACTACTCATGAGGGTTGTTGTTGTTTGGTGTTTTTCTTGCTAACATATATATAACAACAAAACATTTAAGAAAACTATTTCTAGTCCAAATCACTGTAGACCTTAGATTGAGAGGTAAGGTGTGTGAAGTGCTTAGTATACTCATTCCTTCATTTATGCAACACATATTTATTGAGCACCTATTATATACTAGAGATACAATGCTGAAAAAGGATAAGTAAGGCCCTTGACATCTGGGAACATACCTTTTCAGGAGTGGAACAAGAGGGGACAGAAAAATAAATAAAATGAATATAATAAATATAATTACTGCAAATTGTATAAATCCCCACAAGGAAACACACAAGGACCTGAGATGGACAACAACAAAGTTGAGCAGGTAGGGAGATCCTAAACAGTACCTATCATTTTTAATGGCAGATGCTAGTCCCTATCTTTCCTTTCTCTTCCCTCCCCTTCCTTCCTCCTCTGGGCTCTACCAATCTGGAGCTGCTACAAGGTACCCACCCAGCAGGCCCATACATGCTCTCCCCTTTTTTAATGGCCCCAAGACTTAGTTTAATATTATGAGATTATAAACTCTTATTTTAAAGAAATTGCGTGCCACTGGCATTCCTATAAGAGACTTGGCTATTGGTACTGCAGCTTGATGTATATTTTTGTCAGCCACCGTTTTAATCCCTCATATCATGTTAACCAAAACCCTACTAAGTAAACAGTATTTGAAATCACAGCTGACTTTAAATACAGAGGAAAACCTAAAGTGAAGACAGGAAACATCAGTGACCCATGTATTTTCAAAGCAACGTACTTTTCTACAGTACTCCCATACACATTCCTCTTTCCCCTCTGAAAGTCGGCATCAATGTTTGCTATGAACTCAGACAGAGGTGTAGCTGACTCACCTGAGGGTAGAAATAGTCCGATTCTAGTTCTCAGTCCTCACCAATACAAAAGAAATTAGATAAATCCTACTTTGGAACTTTCAATGAAAGAGAGCTTTCTGAAAACCTGCGGGCAAAGGCTCAGGAACCAAGCAATGCAGATCACACCATCAAAATACGTCTCAGCTGGAGTAGGGGGTTGAGGCATAGGGGCAACCCCCATCACTACTGGCTGTGTGCTTAATTAATGAGTTGGGGTCGAGAAAGGCATAATTTGATTTTCAGCATGTCTTAAATGAAAACCAAGAGTCATGCTGTAGCTCTTCAGTTCTGCTTCAAGGCACGGGTCTTAAGTTTTCATTATGGCAAAACTTCAAATACAATCAAGTCAGGGAAGAGGGCTCCAAAATGCCATAGAACTCTGTTAGTCTGGTGTTGAAGCTCTCTGATCACAGCTTAAAGAGATACACATAAAGTCTTTTTAATTGGATTCATTTGGAATAATTTAACCTTAAAGGGAAAACAAATGAATAGCAGTTTTGTTTCTGTTTTTAAATAATATGCAACTATCAAGAAAGAATTGTAGTTGAAGTTGATCATATTACATTGAGTGCACATTCAAAGTAAAGAATCATCCAGACCCCTTGGGTTCTTATTTAATTATACAATAGTGAGAACTGAGCACTAAGTTTTGAAAAAGGCTTCCCAGGTGCTAATGTGCAAAGTTGATAACAGAAGAGACTACTGCATCTTTATTTTTAACTGTGTATCTGGATTTGTAAACACATGTAGGAAAAAGTCTGGAATAATATATACCAAAATATCAATACTGATTATCTTTAAATAGCAGGATTACATGTGCTTTTTAATTTTTTTCTTTTTGTGCTCTTCTGATCCTGAATTTATCAGGCCAATATAGTCATTACATACTTTTAAAAATTATTTGCCACATAAAATCTTTCAGAGTACATTAATTATCTGCTAGTCTTCTAAAGAGGCGCAACTGAAAACATTTTTGCAAATGTGGCAAGACTCAGTTTATGAATTATAAGAAGTGGATCAACTCTGAAGCACCTATTTCAAAGTTCTCCCCATAGAAAATGTGTGACAGATTTTTCATAGCCACACCACACCGAATCCCACCCTCTGCCCGAATGTAGATCTGTATAACCCCTGCCTACAACATCTCTGCTTGGATTTGTCAAAGACATCTCAAACTTAATATGTTCTAAATCAAAATCTTGATTTGCCTCCTGTATGCCAACACCCCACAACCTTCCTTTCCCCTTCTAAACAAATGATTTTCCCTTCTAAACAAATGAGTACAAGTTCTCAGCCAAGAACTTGGGAAGCATCCTCTTTTCTTCAGATTCCACATCCAAATTGTCAACAAGTCCAGTGTCTTCTATCCTATAACAAATCCTGTGAGTTTCAGTCAGCCCTAGGCTAAATGGTCTTTCTACATATACATTCTTTTTTATTTTTATTTTTTATAACCCTGTTACATAACCTTTTAAAGGCTTTGATCCCTTAGGAAAAATTAGATGATTTACAATAGTCTGTAATAAAACTTGGAAAAGACAGCTACAGCACTGGTTCAATAATTATGAGCATTGCTTTTAGCTGCAATTTTCCAACAAATTGTTCATATAATTAATTGTAAACCCTTGAATAATGACTTTGGCCTAGGGTATAAATGTCTTCTCATGTGTTTGTGGTGTAGACTCAACATTCCTGGTCCCTGGGTCTCCTTAAGCCTTGTTTCTTGACACATGTGAGACATTAATCTCTGAACCAGGGTTCTTAACAAGTGGTCCGTGAATTTGAATTGAAATTCAAAAAACCATTATTGAGAAGCACATGTGGCTCAAGTTATTGGGCTCCTGTCTACCATATAGGAGGTCCAGGGTTCAATTCCTGGGGCCTCCTGGTGAAGGCAAGATGGCCCGCGCGAGAGTGCTGGCCTGTGCAGACAGCTGGCACAGCAAGATGATGCAACAAAGAGACACAGAGGAGAGACAATAAGAGATGCAGCA
>PVKH010028656.1:0-12889 GCA_004027955.1 Chaetophractus vellerosus
CATTTTCTCCATAAATCCTACTATGGCCATTTATGTACAGAAAGATCCAGGGGACCTGAAAGAGACACAAACAAATGGCTGAAAAGTTGTTAGGGTCAGGGACAAATTTGTCATCATGTTCAAGGTAGGTGGTTTATGCCTGCTTCATTTGAGGCACTGTGAAAAGTGACTTCATGTACATGACGCCATCTGATCCTCTCCCAAACTGTCGGAAGTAGGTGTCGCTGGATTGTTTTCACTTTCCATGCCTTTTATAACTTGCCCAAGGCCATACAATTACTAAGAAGCAGCACAATTTGAACCCAAGATTCAAGGTTCACAGTCCTTGTATTGTGCCATTTTGCTCACACATTTTACATTTAATTATGGGGAAACAAAGGTTTCTTAAGCCAAGTCAAATTTTATGACACAGCGTTTTATGATGCTCTTCTGGTGGGCTATTGGGGCTCTGAGGATTCTTTTCAGTCCTCCTACTTGAGAGCTTCATCTGAACCCGAGCAGCTACTGCTTCCAGAAAAGAATCACATGACTTAAAGGACTTAAAGGCATTTTTATCAATGTCTTCTGGAAGGCACAACCCAATAGGAGTGGCCCACAGAGGCAGTGAGGAGTTCCAGGGTTTGTCCTTCATGGAAATGAAGCTCTAGCAGCAGGAATGTAAAGTGGGTGAGCCATCATCTGTCACAACAATAAAGCCAGGCTGATGTCCAAGTGTCATTAATCACTGGCCACATAAACCCATTAGAAAGTGTGCCTGCAAAAGTAATTGATTCATGTGGTAAGCAGACTTCAGTCAGGGAAGCAAAGCTAGTTTCTACTGCTGCTTCCCTTTCCGAAGTATGATTGCAACTCAGACCCTCTGGGAAATTTTTAGAGATTTTAATGTGGAATCCTCATTTGGGTACTTCACTGGGGACAGAGCATAGGCAACTGAACATCTCTCTACTTCAAAAAGTTTGTTTTTAATTTTTTCTTAAACTGGTGACACTCACAATCAATTACCTTGATTGGGGAATCCCATGGCCGTTGCCTGCTTCTATTTGCTGATTCATGAACTTTGCTGTGTCTCCAAGGAGACTTCTGTGTATCTGTGGTTAACAAATTCTTTCTGCCTCAGAGCTGCAGGCTTTTTGGAAGTCTCCTGAGATGTGGCAGAGTCTGAGCTTTTCAACAAGGTGTGAAAGCAGCTTCCTCCCCCAGGGATTTTGTCAGCCTACCCCTGGTCCTCTTCCCTGATCCCTCGAGGACAGGAGACCTGGAGTCTCAGGTCTCAGGTCTCCTGTCATTCCCTCCACTCCTCCTTGCTGGCTGCACATGAGGGAGGAGAGCAGGAAAGCCCAGATCCATGGACTCTGGGCTGTTCTTTGCTTCCCTTCTCCTCCTTCTAATTCCACCCTGTTCCTCCCCACTTCTCCAGCTCTCCTTTCCTTAACTTGCCCTAATACCAGAGAAAACAATGGCGTCCCAAGCCCATGGCCTCCAGAGAGAATGTCTGAGGGTGTAAAGAGAGAAAAACTGCCCCTCCTAGAGTTGACCTCAGCCACTCCTCCAGCCTCCCTTTCTAACTCTGTAGCTTTCCCTCTCCTCTTACCTACAGGCTCAGCCTCTACATTTATAACTGAAGCCCCTACCTTTCTAGAATGGATATAAGCCTGATTAAAATTGCAAACCAGCAAGTGAAATCCTCAGGCCAGGGAAGCCTGCCCCATATCATGTCCCTCCTGTGTTCTATTTCCTGGTGGCCTCAGGTTCCCATGTGCTAGGCCTGCAGGACTGATTGCTTCTCACACCTGATCTCACACCTGGTCCACCACTGCTTTCCAAGGCTGACCAACCATCCCTATCATTTATAGAACTTCTAAAAACTTTGCCCCAGACACTACTCAGAGATTCAGATTCATTAGGTCTGTACTTTTTGAAAAGCTCCTGGGCTAATTCTAGTATCAGCTGGCCAGGTTTGAGGGCCACTGATCCAGACCACTAATTATTATATTTGTCCTAACCCGTATCTTGATCTCTGTGTTTCCAGACTTTGGGCCTACACTTTATTACCTCCAGTTATGACCTTAAAGAAAACCAGCTTTGTGGTTCCAGATTTGACCACTTCTCACATATTTCCTGACTCTGACCCCACATCTGATTAGTGCAATTTATCACTGTGTGTGCTGATGTGACAGATTTCTGCCCCAGCATCTGTAAGTGGGACACAATCATACTCTAGAGAAATTCTGTACCTAGGATAAAAGTCTGTTAAATGGGCTTTGCTATTTAACCAGGACTCCTTTACAGGGATGATTATTGGAGATACAATAATTACAGTCATAGTAATAGTAGCCTGTCATAGGAAACAAAGCTGTTCTACATTCGTTATCTCATTTAGTTCAATAAAACCTCTCTAATTTACTGGTGTCATTCCCAAGGTGTATGTCTGTAAAGTGAGACTTGGAGAAAGTAAGGGAAAAGCTCACAGACCCATAGACTTGATCCTCTGGACTTTCTGAGCACCAAAATCACAACACACTGAGTACAGTTTTGGTTTGGGCACATTTCATGTAGGCAGGAGACTCTCAAGTCCACAAAGCCCTCACCACCTACCCACCAAAGCTGTCATAACCCATTGGAGTGTTCCTTGACTCCTGTAGCAGCCTGCATTTTCTGGTCTTCTCTTTGCCTCTCATCTGGTTCCTGCATTCAGCATCTCCCTAGCACCCTGGTTGGGATTCACTCCTTTGGGTCCCTTGATTCTTGGGTGACAAACCTGCCCTGACTGACCCCTAGCAATCCAATTTGCCTGGGATCACTGGCCAGCCCATCC
Organism: Chaetophractus vellerosus; assembly: GCA_004027955.1. Taxonomy (NCBI): domain Eukaryota; kingdom Metazoa; phylum Chordata; class Mammalia; order Cingulata; family Chlamyphoridae; genus Chaetophractus; species Chaetophractus vellerosus. Next base: position 2,816 of record PVKH010028656.1, read on the forward strand.
GGTGTCTTGAGATGGGGTGGGAGCAATCAGACAACTCTTTAGAGGTTTTGTGCCTAGGCATTAAATGTGAAGCCAAGGCGAGCCTTGTGCAGACTTAGTGCACAGAGTCAGGGGTCTTTGTGCCCTTGTCTAAAGGTACCTCCCCTCTCCAACTTCCCCTGGTAGATAGCAAAAGATCATTTGGGGGAGGGGGGGTTGGGGCTTAAGAAATCGGAATTTATTGTCTTATAGTTTTTGGAGGGTAGAAGTCCAAAATCAAGGTGTTGGCAAGGCCATGCTTTCTCCAAAGTCTGTAGCATTCCAGTGATAGCTTCTCAGCAATCCTCTGTCACACAGTGATCTCAGTGATATCTCTCTCTCTCTCTCTCTCTCTCTCTCTCTCTCTCTCTCCTTCTCTAGTTCTTGCTTCTGTATCCAATTTCCTTTGCTTAGAAGGACTTCAGCCATATTGGATTATGTACTACCCTCTTCAGGGTGTTCATCAAAAGATCATTTCTTACATCTGTGTGGGATTAGAGTCATCATTAGCATTATAATGTTGTCTTTCATTGAACACCTACTATGTGCAAGCCCTATGCTTTGCACACATTGTATCCCTGCAAGGGCAGATAGGGTATGATCAGCCCAGACTAGGACCTTTGTACTCAATGAAAGTAATTAGAGAAATACATGAGCACCTCTCTACCCCAGGTCATAGAGCTAGGAGATGAAGGCAACTTGTCTCCTGGTCTTATCTCAAGTGTTTCTTCCATGATATTTTCCCTTAGTTCCATCAATCAGTGATCTTTTTAAGATAACATATATCTTTTTAAAAATACCATGGGAGTGATTAGTCACTGACACCCTTCAGTGCGTTTTCTTACTTGATGCTTCCCATCAAATGCAGCTGAAAATCCTTTGGGATTCTGATAGGGGAAATCCAGAAATGATTTGGAAATTGAGCCACTTTTTGAAACAGCAGATCCTGTCTGGCACATGAGGAGGGTGGATTGGGGGGTCAGCAAACAGATGAAATTCTGAAAACTTCATCCCTTTCCTCATTTCACCTGGACTGTCCATTTTCATAGAAATCATGTGTGATCAGAGCAGTGGCTTTACCAGAGCATATGACAACTGAACCCTGCTAGCTAACCAAATGTCACCAGATCTGTTATATCTCTGAGCTTCTATGTTAGTCTGCTTCACTGAACTGTCCCCAACCTGGATTCTCTCCAGAGTCAATCATGCAGTGTATATTACTCAAGAGGGGTTGCAGTGGTGAGTGGAGGAATGAATCACAGTTACCTTTGCTGCAGCAATAACCCAGAAACGAGTCCATCCAGACCCTGCCTATTTCCCAAGATTCCTCAGAAGTTAGCCTGCTCATGATGTCTAGAAGCTTGGCTGATTGATTCACTGAGGATTCTTGAGGCCTATTGATTAGGTAAATAGAATGCTAACAAGTTGGACTGGTGAACCGGAGAACATCAATAGCTTAGATAAGCTTGAATCAGCGACTTCTACTGCTTATAGCTTAGGTAATTTGTCTTTATATTTACTTAGTATTGATGTTAAAGAGAACAATTATTCATTTGCTTTTTAGCTTACCTCATCCCTACCCCCTCCAAAAAATTACCTCAAGCACATTCAAAATTCTAGAGATGAAGCTGAGAGTTTTGCATCTTTCTCATAATGGAAGGAGACCAATGAGTACAAATACTTCCCATCATCTCTCCCCCTTGTGTCTTTCTTGGAAGAGTCCCCCTACATCTTGTTAAAAATGTTTTTACTCTCAGAAAGGAAAAAAAAAACACAAACAATTAGAGCTTTATTTAATCTGTGGAGTCAGAACAGGCTCTCTTGTAGGAGGGATAGTTGAGTTGAGATCTAAAGGTGAAAGTAGATGACAGTGAAGGGGCTCAAGAAGGAAGGATAAGAGGAATAAATTATATACAGAAGAGGAAACAACAAAAACAAAGCAGGAAGGAGGACTACATATGTAAGGAAAATTCAAGGGAAACACAAACAATTATATGCATTCACAATGGTAGAAAATAGTTGAATGTAGACTCATGATTAGTGAGCTGGGATACAGGGAAGTAATGGTGGTAAACTGATGAAATGTGGAAAATTTGGGACTTTTGTAAATATTACAGTCGAACTTTACACCATATACAAAATTTAACTCAAAATAGATCAGTGACCTGAATATAAGAGTTGAAACCACAAAAACCCTCTTAGGTGAAAACATAGGGGAAACTCTTCATGATCTTGGCTATGGTAGTGATTTCTTAACTATGATACCAAGAGCATGAGAAACAGAAGAAAAAATAGATAAATCAGACTTCATCAAAATTAAAAACTTTTGTGCAAAAAAGGACATTACCAAGAAAGTAAAAAGACAATCTACAGAAGGGAGAGAATAGTTGCAATCATACATCTGATAAGGTTTAATATCCAGAATATATAATGAACTCATGGAACTCAACAACAAAGAGACAAACAACCCAATTTAAAAATGGGCAAAGGACTTGAATAAATATTTCTCTAGCAAAGATATGCAAAGGCCAATAAGCACATGCATTACAAATCAGAAACACAATGAGATACAATGTCACACCCACTAGGATGGCTATTCTTTTAAAAAGGAAAATAGCAAGTGTTGGCAAGGATGTAGAGAAATTGGAACCCTAGTACATTGCTGGTGGGAAGGTAAAATGGTACAGCTGCTTTGGAAAACAGCTTGGTAGTTCCTCAAAATGTTAAGAAAAAATTAGCATGTGGCCCTGTTCTGGCAATCCCACTCCTAGGTATATACCAAAAGAACTGAAAACAGGGACTTAAAGAGATACTTGTACACTAATGTCCATAGCAGCATTAGTCACATTAGCCAAAAGGAGGAAACAACCCAAGTATCCATCGACAGATGAATGGATTAACAAAATGTGGTATATACATAGAATGGAATATTATTTAGCCATGGAAAGGAATAAAGAGCTGATACATACTACAGCATGGAAGAACCTTGAAAACATTTTGCCAAGTGAATTAAGCCAGACTCAAAGGACAAATATTGTAAGATCCCACTTATATGGAATTTCTAGAATAAGCAAACTCACAGAAAGAGAAAGATTAGAGGTTTCCTGGTGGGGGGGGTGGGGCATTATGCAGAGTTTATTGCCTAATGGGTACAGAGTTTCTATTTGGGGTGATGAAAGAGTTTTGGTAATGGATGATGTTGATGAAAGCACAAACTTGTAATAAATATCACTGAACTGTATGCTTAAAAACTATTTAAAAGGCAGATTACATGTCTGCTTGCCTATCTATCTAGCCACAACAATGACAACAACAAAAAAGTGGGTGAGTGGAATGGGAGAAGGGTGACAATGGGCATTAGGAGATTAGTTGGGCTGGAGACCCAGGAAGGACGGAATTTCCCTTTTTTCCAAAGGAACATCAATCAGTGTCAGGAGTTTTCTAGCACTCCGTATTAGGCCTTTTACTTCTAATAAAGAAATAACAGTTAGGTGAATAGATTGTTTTTAGAGCAACTGGTTTCAGAATGAAAGACCAAAGACAACTCATCAGAAAGCTATAGGAACTGAGAAGACAAAGACAATTAGACACATTGAGCAAAAGGAAAAGGAGGAGGGAGAATGTGAGAAGGGCAGTGGGGGGTTTAGGAACCTGGCTGGGCCAGGACTGCTGAGATTTCTCTGTTATCCTCTGCCTCAGTCCCAGGGGATGCATTAGGTTTAATGCAGAAAATGACTGACAAATTACTAGGTCACTGAGTGTGAAATTTATATTTTTTGCTTCTTGCTTTCTCCCATCCTATAATTGTATCGAACTAAACAGTGAAAATATTGCTATTGTCTTCTTTATTATGGTGCCTCTGAAAAAGGAACTGCTGTGTCTCAGTGGACTTTTTTTTTCCTGGATAAATTTTTTTCTCCTGATAAATAAATCTCCTAATAAGGTCTTATTTAAATAACATTGTACTGGGAGTGAAGCAGAAATCAAAAGATGAGTCATTAAGCGCAGTGCTTGGAAGTGGGGTGTGTCAGTGGCATTACGCGTCCAGAGAAGCCACATCAATTAGGTACCTAATGTGGGACCCGTCACATAAACCAGCCCAGCCACATACCCCTCATGTTCCCACTATCGATTGTTGCCCAGATATTTGGAATTAAACTGAGCCTCTTAATTATCAAGCACACGGAGCCATGCTGGTCCTGCCATCAGGAGACTGAGCTGCGGCCTCTTCCCAAGGAATTTCCCTCACAGCAGTGACCGTGCAGTCCCTGTGACCTTGAGTGCTGATGTGTTGGTTTTATAATCAACCATATCTAAGCATGGAGGTGTTCTTGGGACTCAGATAAATCAGAAATTGTTACTGTTTGGTGTATCTCAATGACAGGCATGGTGATTTCTGGAGCTTTATCCAGGTCGGTTTTTAAGGACGTTTATTCACCCTGGAGAAGATAGTCTAAATCCATTTCTCACACATTTCTCTGGCTATTTGGCCACCTCAGGTGGTAAGAGATCTCTCCCTGTCCTGAACTCTTTTAGGGCATTGTCAGCCTTAGTCCCTGGACCCTGTTGAAGGGCATGTGTCTTGTTTTTTCAGTTCTGTTGTCAGCCACTTAAGGGTGAATGCTGCAACTTATTTTATTTTTGTCTTAAATCCTCTTTGGTGCCCAGCGTAGGTTTGGACACATAGTAGATGCTCAATAAACAGTTGATGATATTGATTCTTTTGACTGCTTCTGATTTCTTATACTATCAGCAATCATTGTTTCCCACCATGGATGGATTTATATGTTGCCTTTGGCCAAATTGCCTACGATACTTAGAGATGGCTTTCAGGTCCCCTGGCATTTTCATTTAGCTGAGTAATGTCTAACTAGTTCTCTTAATCTTCCTCTATGTTCCACTTCTTGCCTTGTAATTTTTTACAATCTAGAGATGACAGCACCTTGGATAATTCGAGAGAAACATTTGGGGAAATGCCCAGGAGAGGAGAGGGCTGTAACCAATGCGGGATATGTTTGTACAGATTTCCCATTCTCCCTGAATTCACTGCACCATGTGTTAGAATTGAGATGCCCAGTACAACCTGTGGACAACTGTTGCTGCCTGTCTATGCTTGACCTTTGCCATGTTCTGGAATGGATGTGCTGGTCTACTGCCCGGGAGGCTCATTCATATATTTCCATTCATACCCAGGAGGAGGTTGGAGTGTGGCCAGCCAATCAAAACACAGAACAGGGAAAGGGGATTGTTAGCAAACTTTTTAAAACACAGAATCTACAAGATGGTCAACAGGCCCAATAGGCCACTCTTGGTATACTGCAAGGTTCTCATGTGACCACAAAAGATGATAGAACTGCCTTCGTACATATCCATGTACTTCCCCCCACCCCACCCCCTCCATTATGTGACTTTTCTCCCCTTGGAAATAATCCCCAGGCTAATCATGTGTTTTTGATCAAGTGAAGCTTCCCAGTGAACTGATCGTCCTTCCAAATAGGATCTGTTGTGTCCAAGTGGACAGCAAATATGAAGCACCTTTTAAATACAAGAAGTCAAGATGAACATGGAGAACATGATGAAACACCATTATAAACAATCTCAAGCTAACATGGATAGTACTGTAAGTCCAACCCTTTTCCCTGAGTCAAAAACAAGTTCACACAGACTCAGGAGACCAGCAGGTCCCTGATGCAAGTCAGAACATCTGACACTAGCATTCCGTGCACTGCTGCTAAATTCAGAGTCCAGGCTAACACTGTCCTGTGACTGGCCACACTACTGGTCTGAATGTGAAGGAAATGGGAGACAGCATGATAAAGGAAATATATGCCAAAATTCAACTTCCAGAACCTTAGTATCAGTCTTGGCATTTTCACTTCCTACAGTGTGATGCTGAGCAAGTCACTCAACCTCTTGGGCCTTGGTTCCTTGTGTGTAAATTAGAGCAAATCATGCTCACCCTACCCATCTCCCAGGTTGGTTATGAAGCCCAGAGAATTAAATCATTTTGGAACCACGGAAGTCTTTATTGAGTCTAATATTTTTCTGTTACAGATGAGGCCATCAAGGTGCAGGACTGTCAAGATTGAGTGGTAGAATTGGAGCTTTAGAAGGAATAGTCAAGACCACGATCATAATCATAGCCATAGGATGTTTGAGCTAGACGTGACCTTGGGAATGGTCTGGTACAATATATTTTACAGTGAGGAAACTGAGGCCCAAGAGAGTGAGAAGGATTAGGGGATTAACGGGACAATTGGGTTTGTCACTCAGGCATTTGGACCCTGGGTCATCTAGTCCAAGTGAGATAAGATATGTGAAAGGGTTTTGAGAAATTTACATTTTTATTTACATGTGCACGAATGCATAAGAGGATTAAACACTGTCTACGCACATTTTAAACCTTGTAAATAATTTCCGTAAACATCTCACAAACCAGAATTTCTTACTGCAGTCATGTGACTTACAGCTGTCACTCGTTCTGGGCATCCTGCAGGCTCTGTACCAATGCAGCCCTGGGTCTGGTGATGGATTTGGGCAAACTTCTCCAGGGGAGATTGTCACAGTGCTTTGGTTTCTAGTCTGCAGTGAGAGCAGGGTTGGGAAGACCTGGGGCTGGGGAACATTGGATGCTGGGGTGGGGAGAAATCTCTGCCAAGATGGCGAGGAACACCGACTCCCTGAAATCAACTGAGTGCCTATTCCAAACTGGCCACTGGGTGCTGCAGGAATGCAGAGGTAAGGCTTGTGCTCTCTGGGAGCTCACAGATATGTGGGTAGGGGGAGTGTAGGCTCAGACATATAAGACAATGGGCTAGGACTAAGGCAGACCTTGGAAGATGCTATGGTAGAGGTAAAAGTGCTAAAGAATCAAGGGGGTTACAGAAAATAATTTAGAATTTTTCTGTTATGGGAAGGCTTTGTAGCAGTATTGACATTTGTACCAGATTGTGAGAAATGAATAGATAATGGGCACTGGGGGTAGTAAAGGAAAATGCTAGGCTAAAGATTCAAGAGGGCTGAAGAATAAGAATAAAGTAGAAGCTACCTCCCAGTATCAGGGCTGATTGTAAAGCTATAATTAATACGATAGTGTGGTGTTAGCACAGAGATAGATGGTGAACAGGATAGAGAGCCCAGAAACAGATGCTGGCCTTTTCTGAAACCCTGATCTGTGACAAAGGTGCCTTGCAGTTTCACGGGAGAGTGATGGACTGTCTGAACTTGGTATGGAGACAACTGGTTATCCACATGGAAAGAAAATAAAGTCTGACCTTGGATCCCTACTTCATGCCATGAACACTAGTCAATGCCATGTAGATTAAAAACTTAAATATGAAAAGCAAAACTGTAAAATGCTTAAAAGAATATGTTACTATAAATTAAGGTAGGTAGGGTTTCTCAATATTGATAAATTTATATTAAATTTCAAAATTCCTGTTCATCAAAAGATACCATTAAAAAGATGAAAAGAGAAGCCAGATTCAGAAATATTTGCAACTTATAAAACCAACAAAGGATTGATATTCAGAATATATTTTCCTAAATGAATACAAGTTTGTAAAAAAAAAAAAAGACAACCCAGAAAAAAAGGAGACATATGAATAGGAAATTCACAGATGAAGAAGTACAAATCACCAATAAATGTGTGAATAGGTAAAACCCTCTATCTTGAGGGAGAATGCAAATTAGACTATACTAATATATAGTTTCTCACCTTTCATATAGGCAAACATTTTAAAGTATGACAATTCCAAGTGTTAGCAAGGATGCAGATCAATGGCAATTCTCACTTACTGTTAAGGGGAGTTTAAATTGGTACCACACTTTGGAGAGAGCATGACAATATCTTAAAGGTGAAGACGCACATTTCCTATATCCAAGCCAATTCCTCCTCTGGGCATTTGCTACAGATTAACACTCACAGGAGAGTTCAAGGAGACACACATAAGAATAATTGCATGATATAAAAGGAGAAATAACCTATACATCCATCAAAGGAGATTGAGTAATAAATAAATAAACTGTGGAATGGTCCTACAGTCGAGTGATATAGAGCAATCCAGGTGAATGAACTAGATGATACATATGGATCAAACTCATAAATTAAGTCCGTAAGAGAGAGCTGTTGGGTGCAGTTGGCCTGAGAACTAGAAATAGCAGGATAATTAACAAAGGGGAAACAGTCAGGGCAGTGCTTTTGTAGAAAAAGGGAGGTGCATGACATGATCAAAGTGAGGCTTCTCCCCAGAATACCTGCCCATCAGATGCCTGAAATGCCACTGTCTGTCTGGCACCTATCAGAATTCCTGGTATAGAGTAAACTCTCAATAACCTAATGTGTGTGTGTGTGTGTGTGTGTGTGTTCCAATAAAACTTTATTTACTCACCAGGCATTGGGCCAGATTTGAACTGTGGGTCATAGTTCATTAGCTCCTGATTTAGATGATCATTTCCAAGGCCTACTTTGTAAATGAATGAATAAAGGCAAGAACCAAGTCTACTCTTCTTTGTAGAAAGAAGCAGAGAATGGATACAGCATGTTCTTTAGTGGTCTCATTGTGTTTCCTGGCCAGACAACCTTTTCTCTCTCAGTCTCTCTGGCTCTTTACCCAGAGTGAGGTTGTTTGCTGGCATCCTCCTCTTGATGTTTCTGAGATTTGCCTCTTTTCCCTTGTATCCCACCTGTCTGCTTATTAGTATCTTAGGGGTTCAGTAATGTCTCAATGATTTGACCAGTGTATATGCATTGAGTAAAGAATATATATATTGGACACTCTGCCAGATACTATGGGGCATAGTAAGAGTAATAATAATAATTAATAACAATGATAATGACAGTGACAATTATTATCTGACTATAGCTTTACATAGTGGACTTTCACATACATTGACCCTTCTCATCCTAAAAACAAAATTGGAATGATTACAGCTTATGAAACTTACTGGGCTAGCAAATTGTAGCTGCTTTCTTGTGCAAATTTCCTCACAACTGTTTACTTTCTTAGGAGAGCATAGGATCCTACCCCCACCCCAGGGACTAAAATTTGGAGATGCCTGAGCCTTATGTAATCAGATATTGCTGTCACACAAAATCTGGTCTTGTCATCACCTCACAAATTGTCCCTTCTGCATCCTCTATGCATTTGGTACAGATAGTGATTTTCGATTTCTCTGGTCTCATGGTACCTGCAATTTCTAAGGCCCTCTGATTACCAAGAAGGAATCACCGAGCCACAATCTGACTGGCTCAGGGACTCCGGAACCTTTTCAAAGGCCTCATACAGGCAAGAGAGAATCCTTTCAGCAGAAATTAAATCATAGCATTTTATTTTTATCAGATACTCACTATCATTTTTTTCCCTCCCTCTGCTGCCATGAAAATTGAGGAACTGGGAATCCAATTACAAAGGCAAGATAAAAAGGAAAGATAGTAAAACATTTTAATTGGATGGCAGAAACACCGAATTGCGCTCTCCTTCTCTGTGCTGCAGATGCTCCGTGCATCATGGTAGCCTAGGTAGGGTCACTGGAGACAGGAATGGTAAGGTGACACAAGAGAAATGGGGACTGCCATGGGAGTGTTCCATTCAAGCAGTCAGTGTAGCACTCCGACTCCCTAGTGCTATTGATTACCTTTGGACCACCTGAACATTTTACCAACTACTGATATGTGGAATGAAGTGCAAATGAAAAAGACCTTTCTGCTCTGAGGGGTTCATTTTCAATGTGGATTCTCAGAGCAGGAGAGCGACTGTTAGTAGACAAGCTTCAATAAATGAAGGTAGCCTGGGGGCTTCCCTTAGAGTTGGGTCAGGGTACTGCTTATGAGTAAGAGCAACAGAATCACAGAGAGACAGAGGATTTCAGCAGCACTGAAGGAAAATATCCAATTGGACTAGCTCTAGGGGAAGATGGAAAGTCATGCTATGATTGGGCTCACTACCTATTTCACCCAGATTTAGGTTCCCTGGCCTCCAGCTACTGCCAGACTTGGTAACTCATCAGGGTGTCAAAGAACAGTGATTAAAGAATGGTTTCATTGTTTTTGGCTGT